>CM059307.1:8704332-8706832 GCA_030340665.1 Neosalanx taihuensis
TCACTCAGGAGAGAGCGGCCAGGAGTGAGTCTCTCCAGGCTTCCAGCAGCAGCAGCAGCAGCCTCCAGCCCTGGTATCACCAGCCAGGGGGAAGAGTGCTGGGCTGCCACACATGCTGAGGAGGAAGACCAGTGAGAGTGTGTGAACCACCCCAGGTAAAGACAGCTGTGTGTGTAAGCGTGTGTGTGTGAGAGCGTGTGTGTGTGAGAGCGTGTGAGTGTATGAAGGTGGGTGTAGGTGTGTGTGTGTGTGTGTGTGTGTGTGTGTGTGTGTGTGTGTGAGTGTGTGTGTAAGCGTGTGCATGTGTGAGCGTGTGTATGTGTGTGTGTGTGAGCGTATGTGTGTATGTGTGTATGTGTGTGTGTGTGTTTGTGTGTGTTCGAGGATGAAGTAATGAGAGTGAGCTCACACAAAAATGATCAAGCACAGACATGTGCCTCTGCACTTGTGCACTTGTGTGTGTATGCGTGTACGTGTGTGTGCGCGCGCGCATGTGTGTGTATGTGCAAGTGTGCGTGCATGTGTGTGCATGTGTGTGTGCACGTGTGTACTTAAAGTAATGAGAGTTCACTGAAATAATCGTGCACATGCTA
This sequence comes from Neosalanx taihuensis, assembly GCA_030340665.1. Taxonomy (NCBI): domain Eukaryota; kingdom Metazoa; phylum Chordata; class Actinopteri; order Osmeriformes; family Salangidae; genus Neosalanx; species Neosalanx taihuensis. The sequence goes on from CM059307.1 coordinate 8,704,926, forward strand.
ATGCATGCGTGTCTCTCTCTGTGTGTGAGAGTGTGTGTGAGTGTGTTGTCCAGGTGGAGGAGGGTCTGTTATGAATGAGGAATGTTCCAGATAGGTCCATACATCTGACGCAGGATCATCACAGGTAATTACACCTTTGCAAAGACAGCTTGTTTTTACAGGCAATCTGCTCTCGACCCTTTCGCTCTCTACGATTCTTTCCTCCCGTCTTCCTCCTTTACTATATCCTCCCTCCCTCCTTCCCTCCTTCCATCCCTCTCTCCCATCTTCCCTCCCTCCTTCCCTCCTTCCCTCTCTCCCATCTTCCCTCCCTCCTTCCCTCCTTCCATCCCTCTCTCCCATCTTCCCTCTCTCCTTCCCTCCTTCCATCCCTCTCTCCCATCCTCCCATCCTCCCTCCCTCCTTTCCTCCTTCACTCCTTCCCTCCCTTCCTTCCTCCCTCTCCCCTCCCTCTTATCTTCCCTCCCTCCCTGCCTCACCTCCCTGCCTCCCTCTCCTACCTTCCCTTCCTCCCTCCTACCCTCCCTCCTTCTTACCCCTCCCTCCCTCTCCTACCTTCCCTCCCTCCCTCTCCTCCCATCCCTCCTCCCTCCCTCTTACCTTCCCTCCTACCCTCCCTCCCTCTCCTCTCTTCCCTCCCTCCCTCCCTCCCTCCCTCCCTCCCTCTCTCCTACCTTCCCTCCCTCCTCTCCTCCCATCCCTCCTCCCTCCCTCTTACCTTCCCTCCTACCCTCCCTCCCTCCCTCTCCTCTCTCTTCCCTCCCTCCCTCCCTCCCTCTTACCTTCCCTCCCTCCCTCCCTCCCTCTCTCACTATACCCCCAGGCCCAGAGTCCTGTCCTCCACACACCTGTAGACCACCTGAGGAGGATCCTGCTCTGTGGGCTGAGGGCCAGACTCATTCACTCTACCCTGGACAGGAATCAGTAACACAACCAGAGAGAGAGTTTGAAAAGAACCCTCCATTAATATTCTGTTAGGAACACTCTGCCCTTTCAACATTCAGTCCCCCGAGGCCCCTCTCACACAAAAGCTGTAATTTGTTAGAATATGGATTTAATGTTATTCTGAAATCTTAATTTTTCTCGCCAACGTTTTTTTTGCGGGCTCTGTCGCCTCCGTAGGTACGGTTATGAATCAAACATTACATTTGGCCGCCAGGTCTATCGGCTCCCGATTTAATTGCACTATTTCTCAACCGGTGCTTTAATTATGTAAAGTTGAAGTTTTTTGAAAGCGCATGAAACTTATGCAACATAATTTATTACACATGATTTAATTTTAATTGGCAAGACTTGACTAATATGATAGCAGGAGTTTAGACTCCATGAGGGAACATGAGACCGCTATGTATTTTGTGGAATATTTAAAGTTTAATTGAACCTTGAACCTTATTTCATGTACAAGAATTTTCCAATTATTCTATGAAACATTTTTACAATACATGTTATTCATTAGGCAGGAGTTTTTTTTTTTTTTAACAAAGTGACTTTCTACAAAGAATCCTTAATGTGATGCTATTTAAGCATATTTAAGGTGTTGCTACTTAAGTAACTGGCAACGTAAGAAAAAAGTATATTTTGTAAAAGACAAAGGTGGTAAAAGCACTCAAGAGGATTTAAACGACTTAAGTATGTTATTGTAGAAAAGGTTTTAGAGGTAGTAATCTGGACATTTGAAAACAGTGCCTGGATGACTATGAAATGAACACTCCTGAACGAACAAGGGTCTACATCCACTATAGTAGGATTATGTTTGAACAAAATGTCTAAAGTTTGCTTTTCAGAATGACTACGGTGCCTCATGTTATTCCAGAACGTTGACAGTACAGCAGTGAAAGACAGAAGTCAAAAGAAGGCTTAAAACTCACTTATTTAGAGAATTGAATGGCACTTAGGAATAGTATGGC
>CM059307.1:8711832-8791832 GCA_030340665.1 Neosalanx taihuensis
ATGAGGCGTGTGGAGACATGACTGCCCTTCAGCACTGCCCTGGGCGCCCAGATAGAAGAACAAGTGGAACTGGGAGACGCGTCAGGAAGGAAATAAGACATGACAGGATGTCTGTCCAGGTGTGGATGGATGGATGTTTACAATCGAATGTTTCAGCACCTCAGGGAAGCTCTGCTTTGTGACAGTCCATTTCTCATAAAATGACACGTGTTCAGTTAAAGTGGTGATCCCTGAAGTAGTAATAACCCATATGTTATGATATATATTCAGAATTATACATGCTGTATGTAGTTAAGGTTAATCTATCGAACACTTGAAGTTTGTAAAGGAAAAATCCCGCCCTTCTGTAATTCGCCCTGTTGAGGAGGTACTGTGTGGTATGTGTTTGTGTGTATGGTGTGTGTGTGTGTGTGTGTGTGTGTGTGTGTGCTGGGGGGTTCAGCGTGAATGGGAGATATCCACAGGGCATCGATCAGAAATCAAACCATACTGTAAAACTGCAGCCATTTTTACTGCAGCTTCACCGAAGATTTACTTCCCAACAACCATCCCAGCTGTGTTGCCATGTGTGCAGGGAATGGTGTGCATTAGAGGGTGTCACACTTCTTACACCGCGCTGTCCAAACCAAGAAATATCGCCCAGAAACCATGACCATGCAACATCAAAAAGCCACAAAATTGAAGGAAGATCTAACTGGAAACATGGCCGAAAATAATTGTTTTGAACGCTCCAATTTAGCAGCCATCTTGTGTGTCGACAGTATCCGTATTTCTGAACGTGGTGTTAGGGCAGACCCAACACAGTCATTATACCATTAGAGCGCAATTATTCAAGCTGAATCTAAATGACCAGAGGCACAACACGCATACAGGAAAGAGAGGGCCAGAGAGCAAGGGAGAGGGGAAGAGAAGGAGAGAAGCAAGGAGAGAGAGAAGCTAGTGGAACAGGAGATATCTACAGCAGGAGAGGAGAAGCTAAGTGGAGAGAGAGCGACGGTAAGGCAGAGAGAGGATCAGGCAGAGAGCAGCCAGATACTGCATCTCTTAATTGGACAGAAACTTTATTCTAGGGAGTTGACAGGGAATTCATTTACAGCCAGGAGAACATAGCGAGGAGCCAAGCATTCAGCATCTCTGTTCATCTCAACCTCTCTCTTCCTCTCCATCCCTCTCCCCTCTCTCGCTCTCCCTGTCTTCCTCTTGCTCTCTCTCTCTCCTCTATCTCTCTCCATCTCCCTCGTTTTTGCGCTCTCCCCCTCTCACCCTCTCCCTCTCTCTGTCCATCTCACTCACTCTCCCTCTCTCTCTCTCTCTCCCTCCCTCTCCCTCTCTCTTCCTCTCTCTCTTCCACTCTCTCACCCTCTCCCATGTAGGGTAGGCAACAGCAGGAGCGGCGCTGAGTGCCGTCGCCATGGTTACCGGCTGTCTGGCCGTAACCATGCTGTAGAGTTGATTTGTGTGTGTGTGTGTGTGTGTATGTGTGTGTAGAAGTAAAGTCTCGTTAAATCAGTCCAGTGAGCTGGTCTTCATACCAAGCAAACACACAGCCTTTCCTGTTAACAGCCAAGCAATATCAAGACACTGAGGTGAAGTTTAGCTGCAGGTCTATCTGGGATTTCTGGACAAACTGCGTTTCTTTTTGCTGCAAACAGCAACAGAAGGATCCGTTAACCGGAGGTTCTGCTTTGAAGCTTTACTGCAGTAGGGTCAATGCAACTACAATTCCCATGGTTCCTTAAAATGTCAATCAAAAGTTGCTAGGTCAGCCTGCTGAGGTGAACTTTCAACGGTAATGTTCAAGTACACTGACATGTACATCTACTGTGCTGACCTGTTTATCACAGATAAAGTACAAAGTTTTCACATTGAGGGCGGAAGGTCAAATTTCGTTGAGCCAGCGTCTGAAGTTTGAGCGCCACATCATGAGTACCGCTCGGTCACTGTCATCTCCTACGAGCGGAGAGCTGACCTTTGACCTTTTCGTGTCTGAGAAAAGAGACGAGTCTCAGGAGAGACTTTTATAGGTACTTCTTGCTCTCATGAACTGCTTGTCATGTAAAACTTTGTGAGTTTTCCAGTAAGTGTGCGTGTGTGTGCTTGTGTGTGTGAGAGTTGTACAGGTAAAGTTTTGTGTCATGACCTTTGCTTGAGGGGGATGAATTCGTTTTCCAAGAAAAGGTATCTGTTTGTTACTGTGTTGTGTATGTGTTTGTTAGGTTAGGACGTTAGGCTAGTAATCAGAAGCTCTTCGGTTTGAACCCTGGCTGTGGCAACATGACCTTGTGTCACCCTTCTTTCCTCAGGGGGAATGTCCCCGTACTTGCTGTAAATCACTCTGGATAAGAGCGTCTGCTAAATGGCTACATGTCAATGTAAAAACAACTTCAGTTGATCGAATCATTTGAAATGTATTTCCCTCTTACGGATCGTTTCATAACCCACCCCTTCACCTCCTCTCATCATGTGACCTTGGAACCGCTCCAAATCTGTCAAGAGTAGCTATAAAGATGCTTTAAGTCAGGGGTCTCCAACCCTGGTCTTCAGGGACCACTGTCCTGACAGTTTTAGATGTTTCCCTGCTCCAGCACACCTGATTTAAATAAAGAATCCTTATCAGGCTTACACAGAGCTTGATAACAACCATTATTATAATTCATTCGAATCAGGTGTGCTGGAGCACGGAAACATCTAAAACCTTCAGGACAGTGGCCCTGGAGGACCAGAGTTGTCTACCCCTGCTCTGAGTGAAACCTGAGTCAGGCCTTTGAAGTGTCATGGCAGGTTATAAGGTCTTGGTATGACTATGTCCACCTGGTCATACGCCTTGTGGGTTTAGAAGGCCATAGGGAGAGATCTGATGCTCTCACACTGGACAGCTCCAATCTGTCACCTGGATTCCTTTTCATCTCAGCTTTCCGTCGAGGGTTTCTTTTGCTAGTGATTGAAGAACACTTTTTTTTCTTCTCCAGATACACTAAAGTAATAAAATGGGAACATTCAACATCTCCTCCTCTTTCACTTTTAAAATGTACGACCACATATTTCTCCAAAATAGTTCTTTCCAGCTTCCCCAGACATAAATTGCGGCTATTGTGCTTGTTCTGTGAAAATCATGGGCTTCCATTCTGCTGTGAGGAGTTGCCTTGTCTTGTGGAGTTATGGAGCATTTCTGTTGAAGGTTAGCGATGATAGAGAGCTTCTTACCAGCTGCTGGGAACAGAAAACCAACATGGTTCTAGTTAAAGACAGATAGACTGACAGTCAGATAGACTGACAGAAGTCAGATAGGCTGACAGACAGATAGACTGGCAGTCAGATAGACTGACAGAAGTCAGATAGACTGACAGAAGTCAGATAGGCTGACAGACAGATAGACTGGCAGTCAGATAGACTGACAGAAGTCAGATAGGCTGACAGACAGATAGACTGACAGACAGTCAGATAGGCTGAGAGACAGTCAGATAGACTGATATAAGTCAGATAGACTGACAGACAGTCAGATAGACTGACAGACAGATAGACTAACAGACAGTCAGATAGACTGACAGACAGATAGACTGACAGTCAGTCAGATAGACTGACAGACAGATAGACTGACAGTCAGATAGGCTGACAGACAGCCCAAGGACACAGCATCATGGTGACACAGTCAGGGTTCGAACCAGGTACCTTCTGATTACTTGCCTGACTCCCTGGATTTAGTCTAGGAGGGGTTGGGGCAGGGGAAGGTTCCAGAGTGAGGAGATACGAGGACAGCCTCTCTGAGGCAGCCTGAGGCACCGGGGAGCTGCCTCCAATAGCCTTTGAGTTATGAGACATTTACAACATCTGCAGGTTAAGAGGCAGCGAGTCTGATGGATGGCCAGGTGTGTGGGTGTGTCGCACACACACACACAATGAAACACACCTTACAAGCACATGCATGTACACAGAGGGACATGCACACGCATGTACGGTAAGCACGCACACACACACATACACACACACACACACACGTCCAAACCTGAAGTCCTGCGTAGCCACTCTAATTAGATTCGATTCAACTTCATTGTCATAACACATGTGTAAATACAAGGAAACACAATCAAGTTTCATAATCTGATTCATAACAATCTAATCCTGATGAAGTTAGGCTTCATCGCTGACGATTCCTGGAGGGAGGTCTGCTTTGTTTACTGTTCACTGACACACAATCACTGTATCTATGACAGCCGCACATGGTAACTGTAACCATGACAGCCAGACTAGATGACTGAAAGAATTCTTGCACTGCTGGAGACAAACCTTGTACAGAAGACAAGCTGTCTGCTATGATAATGAGACACATTACCTGGATTTAAAGCCATAGTCATCAGATACACACGCCCACACACAGTCTATCACACACACACACACTCACACACACACACACTGTGTTGCTGTCTCTCTCTCTCTCTCTCTCTCTCACACACACAGTCATAGACTCACACACACACTCACACACACACAAACACACTCTGTGTCTCTCTCTCTCACACACACACACTGTCACAGGCACACACACACACACACACACACACACACACACACACACACACACACACCCAACAGCCCACCTCCCCATCCTTCCACATAAATCCCCTTGTCAGGACACGGAGACGTCCCTCATTGCTGCTCTCATTTGACCGTCCTCAGCTTTATCTGTGGAGTTGATCTGAGTGTAAGAACCCTGAGCAGTAATGTCACCTGCTGTAACAGAGGAAGAGGACCCAGTTCATACAAGAGGCCTCCATCCTCCATGCAGCCACACACCACGCCATCTTAGATGGCACCTGTATACGTTTTAAACTTCTGACCTATTTATAGTTTTTATGTACCCCTTTCCATGTATATATTTTGCGTACTTTTTATTTTTCATCTTTATTTAAGTCCCGTATATGTTCTTTGTTTGTGTAACTTGCGTGGCGAATAAAAACGAATTCTGATTCTGATCATGAACTGAAGTACAACTGATAGAGAGGGTGTATTCAGAGGAACGTCTTTCCATTAGAGCAGGAGTCCCCAACCCCTGGTCCGCTGGACGGTACCGGACCAGGGGTCAACTGGTACCGAGCTGCACAGAAAGAATACATAACTGACATCATTTGCGGTTCATTTATCATCTGATTATAAACAATGTTTTACTTAGGTAAAGCCCCCCAAAAAAAGAATGAAAACGAAAATGAAACCAAACCGTAAGGAAATGTGCTTAAGGAACACAAAGGCCGATCTGGGAAAATATTGCCTGACATTAAACTGCTCTCTGCCATTAGAGAGTTGTATGAGTGTTTAGACTTGAACATATTTGCTTATTTTTTTAAATAAGTTTTAATGAAGGATTTAATATAATAATAATAGTAGGTACTTAAATGACGTAGGGTTGAATATAGTTTGACTGAATATATGTCTTTCAGTGGCTTCTGGTTGTCTCTGTTCCAGACCCAAGCCTAGGGCTTCTTCCTTGGGCCTCCCCCTGTGTGCCGGCCTCTCCTGGCTCTCAGGGTGAGGCTCCGGGGTCAGGGAGGCTGGAGGGGCTGGCGAGGCTGGTAGGGCTGGGGCTGGGGCTGTGAGTCTTGCGTCCAGAAGGGATGGGGGGCAGGACAGGCTTGGCATTGGAACCAGGGCGCCCTGACGAGGGGGTAGGAGTAGGAGAGGGGAGGTTAGAGGAGGGGGAGGAGCAGGAGAGGGATGGTTGGAGGAGGGGGAGGAGCAGGAGAGGGGTGGTTGGAGGAGGGGGAAGGAGCAGGAGAGGGGAGGTTGGAGGAGGGGGAAGGAGCAGGAGAGGGGAGGTTAGAGGAGGGGGAGGAGCAGGAGAGGGGAGGTTAGAGGAGGGGAAGGAGCAGGAGAGGGGTGGTTGGAGGAGGGGGAGGAGCAGGAGAGGGATGGTTGGAGGAGAGGGGAGGAGCAGGAGAGGGGAGGTTAGAGGAGGGGGAGGAGCAGGAGAGGGATGGTTGGAGTAAGGGGAGGATCAGGAGAGGGATGATTGGAGGAAGGGGGAGGAGCAGGAGAAGGGAGGTTGGAGGAGGGCGTGGCAACACCAGGGGCGTGGCTTCTCTCCACCTGGTCTGGAGAAACGACACCATCTCTGTTTAAGCTACGGTTGCTAGGAGACTCAGTCCATATCTGTCAAGTCATGTCCAACGAGGACTGACCTTGGAGTGTCTCCAGGGGGTGTACCGGAGAGCCGGCATCCAGGGGCTCGTCGGGCAGCTCGAAGCCCAGCTCGGAGCCCCCTGTTGGGCCGTTGGTCTTGGATAATGCTCCTGCTGAGCTGGGGATGGAGAGGGCCGAACTGGCACGGGACTCGTCTGAACTGGAAGAGGCAGGGCAGGGTTAGAGAAGGGAGGAGGAGGGAGGGGAGAGGGGGCAGGAGGAGAGGGGAGGGAGGAGGCGGGGAGGAGGGAGGGTGTACAGAAAGAGGGAGAGTGTGTGGGGGGGGGGGGGGGAGGGACGTCCCGATCCAGCTCTGATCCATGCCAGCCATGGCTGGTGCTGTCAGGAAACTATTCCACAGTGATAGATGAAGATGGACGCCCAGCCACCCACTCCCAGGTCCCACTCCTGACAGCGCTGACAAACAGAGACAGGTCAGCACAGGTCTCTGACAAGGGGGACCGAAACATTCTGAACACGGAGGCGGAGGGAGGAAGGGAGGGAGCAGACTGATCAGAATTAGGCCTGACAGGACGAAGCGTACCTCCAGACCCTAAACAAACTTCGATCAACTGTACCACCGAGCTTTCACTACACAGCAGCTGTACACTGGCCCCTGGGGGCCCCAATGTCTTACTTTTAAAATAACTTGATCGTATTAAATTATTTGGGGATAAAACTAGCATCCTTACTTCCTGGTGTTCTGATTGGACGAGCTGCCCCCTGGCTGTGCTGATTGGACAGGGCAGGGCAACTACACTGAACCAGTACCGGTGCTCCAACCACGCGTATTATCCGCTGCATGAAGGGCACCAAGTGATCAGGGGGCACTAAAGTGGTGAGGGGGGCACTAAAGAGGTGAGGGGGCACTATAGTGGTGAGGGGGCACTAAAGTGATCAGGGGGCACTAAAGTGGTGAGGGGGCACTAAAGTGGTGAGGGGGCACTAAAGTGGTGAGGGGGGCACTAAAGTGATCAGGGGGCATTAAAGTGGTGAGGGGGGCACTAAAGTGGTGAGGGGGGCACTAAAGTGGTGAGGGGGGCACCAAGTGATCCAGGGGGGCACTAAAGTGGTGAGGGGGGCACCAAGTGATCCAGGGGGGCACTAAAGTGGTGAGGGGGGCACTAAAGTGGTGAGGGGGGCACTAAAGTGATCAGGGGGGCACTAAAGTGGTGAGGGGGGCACTAAAGTGATCAGGGGGGCACTAAAGTGGTGAGGGGGGCACTAAAGTGATCAGGGGGGCACTAAAGTGGTGAGGGGGGCACTAAAGCGATCAGGGGGGCACTAAAGTGGTGAGGGGGGCACCAAGTGATCAGGGGGGCACTAAAGTGGTGAGGGGGGCACCAAGTGATCCAGGGGGCACTAAAGTGGTGAGGGGGGCACTAAAGTGATCAGGGGGGCACTAAAGTGGTGAGGGGGGCACTAAAGTGATCAGGGGGGCACTAAAGTGGTGAGGGGGGCACCAAGTGATCAGGGGGGCACTAAAGTGGTGAGGGGGGCACCAAGTGATCCAGGGGGCACTAAAGTGGTGAGGGGGGCACTAAAGTGGTGAGGGGGGCACCAAGTGATCAGGGGGGTACTAAAGTGGTGAGGGGGGCACTAAAGTGGTGAGGGGGGCACCAAGTGATCCAGGGGGCACTAAAGTGGTGAGGGGGGCACTAAAGTGGTGACACTGTTTTTATAGTTTCACTACGTTCACTTCAGAAACACAAGGAGCTAAAACTATAAATCAAGAAATATGATGTGCTTGTGTGGGTGCATGTGTGTGAGTGTGTGAGTGTGTGTGCTTGTCCCCATATGGCTAGGAGCGGTTTATTGAGTACACTGTAAAAGAGAACTCTGAACATATGCTCTCAAACTCACGAGAACTCACAGTGAATACCAATAAGGTATGCATGTATGTAGGAGAGTATGTATTTGTGAAGGCATGTTGGTGTGTGTGTATAGAAGTGAGCGAGTGTGTATGTATATTTGTGAGTGTGTGTGTGTATGAGATGAGATGTGTATGGGAGTGTGTGTGAGTGTGCGTGTATGAGAGAGTGTGTGTGTGTGTATGACAGAGTGCGTGTGTATGGGAGTGTGTGGGAGCATGTGTGTGTGTGTGTATGAGAGAGTGCGTGTGTGTGTACCCACCTCACTTCTGTGTGGGTGTGAGGAGGTTTCTGGGAGGGTGACTGGGCAGGACCCTCACCGCTCTGGGAGGTCAACGAGGAAGGAGTGGTATGGGCAGACCTGACACACACACAGACACCACACACCACACACAGACAGACACACACACAGACAGACACACACACCACACCACACCACACACACACACCATACACACACACACCACACACAGACAGACACACACAGACAGACACACACACAGACACCATACACCACACACAGACAGACACACACACAGACAGACACACACACACACACACCACACCACACACACACCATACACACACACACCACACACACACACACACACACCACACACACACACCACACACACCACACACACACCACACACACCATACACACACAGACACACACAGACACCACACCACACACAGACAGACACACACAGACAGACACACAGACACACATACCACACACACACACCACACACACACACCACACACAGACTCCTGATCAAAGTTTATTACAAAGGAGCTCCCAGGAGGAGTTGGGTTTCTCTAGCGCCATCTGTTGGTGGCTGACAGTTACATCTTACCCTCCCCCCACACACACACACACACACACACACACACACACACACACACACACACACACACACACACACACACACACACACACACACCCACACCTCATCACCTTGAGCCCAGCTACTTCAGAGTCAAACACAGAAAGCAGGACTCTGGCTAAACAGCTCAGGAAGGATGGTATTCTGGACTGACTGGTCGAGGGCTCTCTCCAATCACAATCAGGTGTGTGTGTATACAAGTGAGCGTGTATAGAAGTGTGTGAGTGTGTTTAAGTGTGTTGGGTGTACGTGTGTGTGTGTGTGCGTACCTCTTGAAGAGCTGTGTGTACGCTTCTGGACTCCTCCCCTTCAGAGCGTCTCTGACCAGCTGCTGTCTGCGCTGGAGAGAAGACAGCTCCTGGAGGGAGAGGAGAGGAGGGAGAGGAGGGAGAAGAGGAGGAGGAGGGAGAGGAGAGGAGGGAGAGGAGGAGGAGGGAGAGGTGGGAGAGGAGGAGGAGGGAGAGGAGGAGGGAGAGGAGAGGAGGGAGAAGAGGAGAGGAGGAGGAGGGAGAGGTCGGAGAGGAGGAGGAGGGAGAGGAGAGGAGGGAGAGGAGGAGGAGGGAGAGGAGAGGAGGAGGAGGGAGAAGAGGAGAGGAGGAGGAGGGAGAGGTCGGAGAGGAGGAGGAGGGAGAGGAGAGGAGGGAGAGGAGGAGGAGGGAGAGGAGAGGAGGAGGAGGGAGAAGAGGAGAGGAGGAGGAGGGAGAAGAGGAGAGGGAGGAGGAGGGAGAGGAGAGGAGGGAGAAGAGGAGAGGAGGAGGAGGGAGAGGAGGGAGAAGAGGAGAGGAGGAGGAGGGAGAGGAGAGGAGAGGGAGGGAGAAGAGGAGGAGGAGGGAGAGGAGGGAGAGGAGGAGGAAGGAGGAGAGGAGGAGAAGAAGGAGGAGGGAGGGGAGGAGGAGGAGGGAGAGGAGAGGAGAGGAGGAGGAGGAGGGAGAGGAGGAGGGAGAGGAGGAGGTGGAGAAGAGGAGGAGAGAGGAGAGGAGGAGGAGAGAGAGGAAAGGAGGGAGAGGAGGAGGGAGAGGAGGGAGAAGAGGAGGGAGAGAAGAGGAGGGAGAGGAGGGAGAAGAGGAGAGAGAGGAGAGGAGGGAGAGGAGGAGGGAGGTCGAGAGGAAGAGAAAGGAGAAAAGACACCCACTCATTCCCAGGGTATCAGATTAGCACCTGGTGTAAACAGACTATCCAGTCACCCACAGGTGCTCTGAGGGAGCCAGCAGGGGGCAGCGTGCCTCACCGCAGGGCTCTTCAGTGGCAGGAGCTGGGCCTGGACCTTGCTGCGGTAGGTCCTGCAGCCAGCCTCAGACAGCTCCAAGGCAGGGCCGGGGCTGGAAGGGAGCCCAGCCTCAGACGGCTCCAGGGCGGGGCTGGAGGGGAGGCCGGCCTCTGTGAGGCTGGACACAGGGTGGGTCCTCTCCTTCGTGGGAACATCTCCCCTGGATAGGTCTGACTCATAGATACACAGGGGATCATGTGGTGTTGGACTAACACACACACACACACACGCATACACACACACTCAAACACACACACGTTCACACACAAACACGCACACACACATGTAGGTGTGGGGCGTCAGATAGGTCAACGGTTAAGGCGTTGTGAGGTTGGCCTCATGATCGGAAGGTTGTGAGATCGAGCCCTCGTTGTGGCTATGTGACGTTGTGTCCTTGGGCAAGGCACGTCACCCTACTTGCGTCTGCTAAATGAATAAATGTAAATGTAAATGTACACACACAGACATACACACACGTACACACACAAGCATTTACACACACAAATGTACATACACACATGTACACACGTACACACACACACACACTGCAGTCTCACCTGTGTGGTCAGGAGTATTTCTGCAGCTCTGGTCTCTTCCTGCCTGGTCCAGACCCAGGTACTGCCTCACCACCTGCTTCAGAGAGGCGTAGGCCTCGACAGGGTCATCTGCACACAGCCCCGCCACACACACAACCCCCCCCCCCCCCACACACACACACAACCCCCCCCCCCACACACACACACACACAACCACCCCACACACACACACACACAACCACCACCCCCCCCCCCCCACACACACACACACAACCACCCCCCCCACACACACACACAACCACCCCCCCCCACACACACACACACACACACACACACAACCACCCCCCACACACACACAACCCCCCCCCCCCCACACACACACACACACACACAGACACACATTAAATTCTACCAACTATTTTGGTGACTCTTAAACGCACGTTGTTCAGCGTACGTCAACATGTCACGATTAGCAGGGAGCATTGAGAGATGCTGGTGTAATCTTGCTGACTGGATGTGATAAGAAGGGCCTGCTGTAATGATGTGCGCTCTAACAGTGCATTAATATGATAAGTTACACACTCTGGCTGTAATTTGAGTTCATTAGCAACATGGCTCTGTGTCCTGGTGCCTGCATGAAGAGAATGATGAACACCTCGACTTGTGTCTTAATGAGCTCCTGATGCATTCCTTCATTAGAGACTTGTAGTGTTTCTGTATGTGTCCAGCTGTTGCATTCTGGCCTCTCTCCTCCCTCTCAGTTCAGTCAGAACGAGCAGTCCACATCCCCTGGACCACATCCATCCACATCCAACCATATCCACCCACACCCTCTGGACCACATCCACATCCACTCATATCCATCCACATCCCCTGAACCACATTCACCAACAGTCCCACACCCCCTGTTCCACATCCACTCACATCCATCCACACACCCTGAACCACATCCATCCACATCCATCCACATCCCCTGTTCCACATCCACCCACATCAATGCACATCCCCTGAACCACATCCATCCACATTCCCTCGGATCACATCCACCCACATCCCTTGGACCACACCCACCCACATCCCCTGGACCACATCCACCCACATCCCCTGGACCACACCCATCCACATCCCCTGGACCACATCCATCCACATCCCCTGGACCAGATTCATCCACATCCCCTGGACCAGATTCATCCACATCCCCTGGACCAGATTCATCCACATCCCCTGGACCAGATTCATCCACATCCCCTGGACCACATCCATCCACATTCTGTGGACTCACACAGCCATGATAGGGATGTTAAAAAACATCCTGTCATGAATGAAAGGAGACCTGTCACACCCAAAAGTACAGTAACTGGCCCACACCCTCCCCCCGACACGCTCCCCCACACCCTCCCCCCCACACTTTTCCCCACACCCTCCCCCGACACGCTCCCCCACACCCTCCCCCGAACACGCTCCCCCACACACGCTCCCCCGCACCCTCCCCCCCACACGCTCCCCCACACCCTCCTCCCCTCACCCTCCCCCCCACATGCTCCCCCACACCCTCCCCCCCCACACGCTCCCCCCCACACCCTCCCCCCCACACCCTCTCCCCCACACGCTCCCCCGCACCCTCCCCCCCCCCACACGCTCCCCCCCAACACCCTCCCCGCCACACCCTCTCCCCCACACGCTCCCCCACACCCTCCCCCCCACACGCTCCACCACACCCTCCCCCCCACACCCTCTCCCCCACACGCTCCCCCACACCCTCCCCCCCACACGCTCCACCACACCCTCCCCCCCACACCCTCTCCCCCACACGCTCCCCCACACCCTCCCCCCCACACGCTCCCCCACACCCTCCACCCCACACCCCCCCCCCCCCACACACGTACCGCAGCGGATGACGTCGTCAAAGAACCCGGGCCGGTCCCTGCTGACGCAGGTGTAGAGGTGGATGCGGCCCAGAGCAGCCTCCATCTGAGGCTGGGTGTAGAGGCCCCGCCTCCTCATGCGCTGGCAGAACCGCTCCTGGTCTGTGGGGATCAGGAGAACGTAACGAGGCTCGAAGTAGCTGTTCTTCAGACTGAACACACCCTGGGAGGCGCACGCACACACACAGATACGCACACACACACGCACACACATACGTACATACACACACAGAAAGATAAATGGTAGCTTAGCACTGACGTGATAGATTGATCATGTGTGTGTTTGTGTGTGAGCCACACCTACCTCCAGCTCCATGTGCACGCAGCAAGCCAGACCCTCCCTGGCCACTGCCTCCACTGTCTCTCTCGAGAGGCCGTACCTGTGCCCTCCATACTGCATGGTCTGGATGAACTGGCCCTGGAGGATGGAGAAGGAGAGCCAGAGAGAGAGCCAAAGAGGGAGGCAGAGAGAGAGAAGAGAGAGAGGGAGTGAGAAAGAAAGAAAGAGAGACAGAGAGAGCCAAAGAGGGAGGCAGAGAGAGAGAAGAGAGAGAGGGAGTGAGAAAGAAAGAAAGAAAGAAAGAGAGACAGAGAGATAGAAAGAAAAACAGACAGGCAGAGAGTGGTAGACAGAGATTGAGAGAGAGAAAGTGAGAGAGACAGAGAGAAAGAGAGAGAGATAGAGAGAGATATACAAAGCAGCAGTGAAGGAGAGTGAACAGAGGGGAGAGATCAGAGGGTCCGGTACAGGAAGAAGAACAGCGTGTTATTCAAAGCTGCACATCCATCACCTCCCAGAGGTGCACAGAGCTCCATTCATCTCCTGAATGGATGTCCTCTTTCCTGACACGACCATGGTGGGTTCCAGACCGCGAACCCCCCCCCCCCAGCCTCTTCCCCCAGCTGCCCGCTGAACTCCCGACCCCTCTCCCTGCCTCCTGCATCACACTTGAACTCTGACGTCCAGTCGGCCCTACACCTGGCCTGGCTTAGGCAGTGTGCAGCCATCCATCAGTCTGTAGCCAGGCCTGGGAGACAGGCTTCTGCACACCAGGACCCTGCAGTCAGCTGGCAGCACGCCCTGCACGCCCTCCACGCCCAGGGGAAGATTCAACTAGGAGAGGAGGGCTGTCTGGGACAGGCTGCTGCTGCTCACATGGTTCAAGTGAGATGCATGTTGGGGGGGGGGCAGGGCAGGGATGGCGAGAGGGAGGGAGCGAGCAGGAGTAAGAGGAGGGGAGAGGAAGAGGGGCAGAAGAGGGGAGAAGAGGGAGGAGGAGACAGGCGGAAGGGATTGAAGGAGGAGGGAGTGAAGGAGGAGAAAAAGCCGGTGAACTTCTTCTCCTGAGAACACTTCCTCTTCCTGTCTCTTGAAAGCAGACAGATCTGATCCCACATCAAAGGGCCTCATCTCTAAATCACCTGGGCCTTGATCTGCGGGGCCCCCCAGGCCCCCTCCTACCCCATTCAGAGGGGTGGCAGGCAGGCAGGCAGCCCCAGGAGCAAGCCAGACCCCGCCAGATTTGAGGAGTTCTTGTGGATGTGTGATTCTTAACGTCAAACAGATGGTGATAGTGAATAAGACAGTCCTGGATCGATTATTTAAGAGGACTGCCCGTGGGAAGGGAAGAGAATAGAGCATCTGGTATACGTGCAAGTACGTGGATACTGCAATACCAAGGACCGTTTTCAGGTTTTTCCTAAATATTACTCGCAAATATTTTTCCACAAGACGACACAACTTGAAACTATTTTAAACTTGAAAAGTATTTGTGAATATTCATTTATTCATTATCTACCGCTGACTAGCGGTGCTGCTTATTCCCGTTAGGGAATCTGAATCTGAATAGTCACAGGGCTATCACACAGACAGTGACAGACAACCGAGACAACCATTCACTCTCACAGTCTTTCACTAGGGACATCCAGTGTCTAATTAACCACATGCATGTCTTTGGACGGTGGGAGGAAGGGGAGGACATCCACCCAGGGAGATCATGGTCAGGCCCTAAAAATTGAACCCCTGATCTCCTCGTTGGGAGGCGAGAGCGCTAACCTCACTGCCACAATCCACCCTATTTGTGAATAATATTTTGAACAAATATAAAAAAGTTCCTTGGTATTGTTGTGTGTGAAGGGAAGTTTCAAACATATTTGTTCTATATTTGAAAGGTTTCTTCTGGAGTCGGTTGACTCACCATGTACAGCATGTTCTGGAAGACTTCCTCTGTCACAAAGTGGTAGTCACTCTGGTTCTCCTCCCCATAGTACGGCCCCCTGGTGGTGTGGCAGGGTCTGAGGGACAAACACAACCACACAACTGGAGAATTAAGACACAAAAACAACACCCCTACACACACACAGTACACACCAACACACAGTACACACAACACACACAATACACACAATACACACCAACACCCCTACACACACAGAGTACACACCAACACACACACAGTACAAACCAACACACACACACAATACACACCAACACAAACACAGTACAAACCAACACACACAGTACACACCAACATCCCCGCCACCACACACACTGTGTACTGCATCCATCTGTGTTTCAGTCTACAGTAGTGTACAGTGCTGACAGAGTGGTGTTCAGTCTACAGTAGTGTACAGTGCTGACAGAGTGGTGTTCAGTCTACAGTGCTGACAGAGTGGTGTTCAGTCTACAGTGCTGACAGAGTGGTGTTCAGTCTACAGTAGTGGTGTTCAGTCTACAGTAGTGTACAGTGCTGACAGAGTGGTGTTCAGTCTACAGTGCTGACAGAGTGGTGTTCGGTCTACAGTAGTGTACAGTGCTGACAGAGTGGTGTTCAGTCTACAGTAGCGTACAGTGCTGACAGAGTGGTGTTCAGTCCACAGTAGTGTACATTGCTGACAGAGTGGTGTTCAGTCCACAGTAGTGTACAGTGCTGAGTGGAGTGTATTTACCCATAGGAGAAGAAGTCAGAGAAGTCCAGGCAGAGTTTATGGGCCAGCTCCCTCTTCCCACATGCCTGGGGGCCAGTCAACACCAGCATGGGGTAAGGAGAGTCCAGACTGGGTAGGGTACTGCTCACACACACACACACACACACACACACAGATACAGACACATGCATACACACGCACGCACGCACACACACACACACACACACACACACACACACACACACACACACACACACACACACACACCACACACACACACACACACACACACACACAGCAGCATACAAACACACATACATATAAAGAGAAAAGGATTTGGCCAATTTTGAGGTTGTGACCTGCCATTTTGAAAATGCCCCTGGTCCAATCAAAGTGGGTGTCTGCATCATGTGATCCGGCTGTACCTATTGTAGAGGACCTGGGGCTGCATCAGCTGATACACCATGTGGGTCATGTGATCTCTGGCTGCCACCACCTCCAGAGGGGGGTCGTACCGGTTCACCGCCGACACCTGACACAGGACACACCCTCAGTCCCCCTCAGAGCCCCCCTCACAGCCCCCCTCACAGTCCCCCTCACAGCCCCCCTCCCAGTCCCCCTCAAAGCCCCCCTCACAGCCCCCCTCAGTCCCCCTCACAGTCCCCCTCACAGCACCCCTCAGAGCCCCCCTCACAGTCCCCCTCACAGCCCCCCTCACAGCCTCCCTCAGCCCCCCTCACAGCACCTCTCAGAGCCCCCCTCAGAGCCCCCCTCACAGTCCCCCTCACAGCACCCCTCAGAGCCCCCCTCAGAGCCCCCCTCACAGTCCCCCAGCACCACAGAGCCCCCCTCAGAGCCCCCCTCACAGTCCCCCAGCACCACAGAGCCCCCTGCTGCCACAGCTTATCCTCCACACACCTTCTCCTCTGCAGTGACCTTCTGCTGGTCCAGACTGGTGAGCTGCTGGAGCAGGAAGATCACAGCCTGTCTGAAGTCTGCCTGGTCCTGTCAGGAGAACAGCTATCAGGACAGTCTGGCTGCAGAACCAGCATTATGGACTCACTGCTGGGTTAGGTGTACTGTGTACTAGGTGTACTGTGTACTCTGTGTACTGTGTACTCTGTGTACTATATGTACTGTGTACTAGGTGACACTATGTACAAGATGTACTGTGTATTAGATGTGCTGTGTACTAGGTGTACTGTGTACACAGTGTACTAGGTGTACTATGTACGAGATATACTGTGTATTAGATGTGCTGTGTACTAGATGTGCTGTATACTAGGTGTACTTTTTACCAGGTGTACTGTTTACACTGTGTACTAGATTTACTGTGTACTAGGTGTACTATGTACAAGATGTACTGTGTATTAGATGTGCTGTGTACTAGATGTGCTGTGTACTAGGTGTACTGTGTACTAGGTGTACTGTTTACCAGGTGTACTGTGTACTAGATGTTATTCCGTACCTGAACAGGGTTCTTCAGGAGGTTGAGTTCTCTCAGCAGGTACAGGCTGTGAAGGTGTGAGGCCTCCTTGATGTCACAGATCTGGGAGGAGAGAAGAAGAGCCACACCCCTCCTGTCATACTGTCCTGCAGCTAGGACACTCAACATGGTAGCTCAACATCAAGGAAGTGCTTTAAACAGCAGGACAGGATGATCAAGCAGAGGCTCCACCCACAAAGACAGACAAACACCCCTGATGTTTTTAATGGCTTCGACCAGCACCGCTGCATCACAGGCTGTGTGTAGGGCACCAGGTGATCAGGGGGGCACCAGGTGATCAGGGGGGCACCAGGTGATCAGGGGGGGCACCAGGTGATCAGGTGGCACCAGGTGATCAGGGGGGCACCAGGTGATCAGGGGGGCACCAGGTGATCAGGGGGGCACCAGGTGATCAGGGGGCACCAGGTGATCAGGTGGCACCAGGTGATCAGGTGGCACCAGGTGATCAGGGGGGCACCAAGTGATCAGGGGGGAACTAAAGTGATCAGGGGGGCACCAGGTGATCAGGGGGGCACCAGGTGATCAGGGGGCACCAGGTGATCAGGGGGCACCAAGTGATCAGGGGGCACCAGGTGATCAGGGGGCACCAGGTGATCAGGGGGCACCAGGTGATCAGGGGGGCACCAAAGTGATCAGGAGGGCACCAAGTGATCAGGGGGGAACTTAAGTGATCAGGGGGGCACCAGGTGATCAGGGGGGCACCAAAGTGGCGAGGGGGGCACCAAAATAATAAAAAATTCATCATGAAAACAAAACCGTAAATATATGCCGATACGCAGTCAATATACCCGAATCCGAATTTGTCTCAGAAGACAAAAAATCTTAGGGTAGGGGAACCCAAATGGCTAGCGGCGGCACTGGATTCGACTTACCAGGTTCCTCTCCAGGTTCACGGTTCCTAGCAGGCTGAGGTTCTGAAGGCCAGACAGACTCTGGATCTTGTTGAAGGACAGGTCCAGAACCTGAAGGTTCCTCAGCGTCTCCATGTTCTCAATCTTCGTTATCTGATTGCCTCTCTGGAAAGAAAACAGACGGATGGATGTGCGGCGCCAAAAAAAAACGAGGCTTGCCGTCAGCTATCTGCTAATCAAAGTTAACAGAGTGTTTCCAGTCCTCGTGTGTCTCCGCGGTAACGGAGGAGGAGGGGGGGGGGTGACTGGCAGCCGGGCTCCTCTCAGCTCCATCCTGTCAGGTGAGGACTGACAGGTGAACAGCTGGCGAGATGCTAGCGCAGCGGGCTGACGCGGTAAAGAGCAGCGCCCCCTTTACCCACCCCCCCCCCCCCCCCCCCCCCTACCCAGCTTCCGTCAGCGTGGCGGGTCCCCATCCTGCCCCCTCTCCCTCCCCTCGGGCTGTCATCCAGGCCCCTGGCTCTTCTCCCCCTGCCCTTCTGGGCCAGGCTGCCTGGCGGAGGGCTGTCAACAGTGGGGATGGTGCCCGCGCTGGGGCCCTGGAAGCTCTGGGGCCTGGGTGTGATGGGCTGAGAGGAGAGGGGTCTGACAGGAGCACACTGCTGGGGAAGCGGCCAGGGAGGAGAGAGGGTTAGAGAGAGAGAGAGAGAGAGAGAGAGAGAGAGAGAGAGAGAGGGAGAGAGAGAGAGAGACAGGAGGAGAGAGAGAGAGAGAGAGAGAGAGAGAGAGAGAGAGAGAGAGAGAAACAGGAGGAGAGAGAGAGAGAGAGAGAGAGAGAGAGAGAGAGAGAGAGAGGAGAGAGAGAGAGAGAGAGAGAGAAACAGGAGGAGAGAGAGAGAGAGAGAGAGAGAGAGAGAGAGAGAGAGGGAGAGAGAGAGAGACAGGAGGAGAGAGAGAGAGAGAGAAACAGAGAGAGAGGGGAACAGAGAGAGGGGGAGAGGGGGAGAGAGAATGTGAGAGAAACAGAGTGAGAGGTTCTGGAGGCCTGCTGATGGCCATATGGTGGCCTCTCACACTGGAGGCCAGGGTTAGCTTTCTTTGAAAAATGGAGCCTCAATTAAGTCTGTGGATTTAATATGAGCCAGGAGAGAAATAAGACCTTTAAAACCCCCCTGCTGTCATCCTGAAAGGGTGAAGAAGGAGGAAAATATTGGTCTGATGAAGAGAAAAAAAACACACACATTGCATTTATGAATACCAGACTGTGGGTAAAGGGGAACCGCATTGTAAAAACATGACATCATGAGGAAACTTAGGTAAGTTAAGTAGCAGAGAGCAGACAGTCCCTGCTAACACTGCTGCTGAACCAGGGCCACAACCACTTCTATATGCAATATTTATGCAATTACATGCAGTATTATGTGCAATATTGTTTTGTTACGTGCAACAATCTTGGCTGTATTACTTATTCATGGCAGCAGCCACCAAATTTAACTCACAGTATATATAATATTGGACAATGATATACTCTTAGATCCTTATCTTCACTTTTTATAGGATTCCCTGTATCTTGTATATTTGTATTTGTTATATTTTAAACTGCTACTCTGGGTGTTGTACTTTACCCTGCAGCTGTTTCTGCTATTTCCTCACTGTGGGACAGTTAAAGGCTCATCTTAGGCAGTCTGTACACAGAGATCCACAGCACCAGAGGGGTGCTGTGATCAGGATGTGCTGTCCTACCAGGCAGAGCTCTTTGAGGGGCAGGTTCTCGAGGCCGCTGATGTGGGCGACCTTGTTGTGTGCCAGGCTGAGGTGGGTGAGACCAGAGCAGTGGCCCAGGCCCCGGATCTGACTGAAAGAGTTGTCTGATCTGCTTAAGGAACCTCATCAGAATCAGAATCTGTTTTATTCACTATGCAAGATATACAAACACAGAATTTACTATGGCAAGAAAGAGCAAACATAGAACATATATGGAACATAATAAGGGTAGATACAAATAGAATAAAAAAAATTAATATAAAATACAAATAAGATCAAAGTGAGATCAAAGTGGGCACTAGCTGAATAGAATAAAAAACATGTAATATAAAATACAAATAAGATAAAAGTCAGATAAAAGTGGGCACTGGCTGTACAGATCGGGGGAATATAACTATAGTAAGTGAGAGCGTATAGAGAAGAATGGATCACGACTGAAGTGTTGCTTCGAATGGTCTTAGTTTGTTTATGTTTAACAGTGTGATGTGCGCGTCTGTGTGTGTGATGGGACACATTCAGGATACAGTCCAGTTTGAGTTTACTGAGAGAACTGTAGGCAGATAAATCCTTCATGAGAACCATCCGGTTGTGGGATAAATTGACTTCCTGTAGAACACAAGAGTTTGGATCCACAAATGATTAGCCATCCGCTAAGAATCAAACTAGTACTAATACTAATCTACAGTGTATTTTCTAATGATGATGGTCCTTTATCAGTAATAAATGCTTGTTAAGGGTGTAAAATTCCACGCTGTAGAAATCTGTTGGGAATAGGACTAGACACAATGCAAAGAACACACAAATCAACTGTTGTCTTATCTTGTCAGTTCAAAGTCCCACCTTGAGGTTCTTTGGGGGCTGAAATCCAAAGAAGTCAGAGATGTGATTGTGTGAGGCGTCCAGGATGATCAGGTACGGCATGTGGCTCACACAGGACAAATCTACACCAATCAACAAACAGGAAAACAGCTGAATATACTATCTCCATCTCTCACCTCCGCAACGCAAGTTGGCATGGTTTCCATAGGAACAGTTTCGGGTATAGATGGTTTCAGGTTAACAGTGTTGACCACTGGAGTTTTGAAAATACATTTCAAAAGCAAAGACAAGGATGTTAGATTATTTATTTTGTACTCACCTTTTATGTTGTTGTGTGAGATTTCTAGCTTTTGAAGATAGACATAATTGCACAAGATTGAAATATTACTAAGATTCCGACCCTGTAGAGAATAAACCAAAAACATCTTAGCCTATATTTCGTGACCTACACTATTGTAGAAAACTTTTAACTGACGAACCAAGATCATGTCAATGACAGAGTAGTGTACAGCGATGGATACCGTGAAATATCTAGAAATAAATATGTTTTTTTTACAGGGACAGAGAGGAACTGGTAGACATGCTGAAGTCCAGTGGCGGAGTGACCAAGGTTTGATAAACAGCTGGCGACCTGGTCCTCCGTTAAAACCCCGTCTCTCTGTAAATGAAAACAACACCCATCTGGATTGTGAAGCGTAACAACAGATTATCAGAATCAGAATCTGTTTCTATTTGCTATGCAAGATATACAAACACAATTACTATTCACTATGGCAGGAAAGAGCAAACATAGAACATATATGGAACATAAGGGTAGATACAAATAGAATAAAAAAAATATATAAAATACAAATAAGATCAAAGTGAGATCAAAGTGGGCACTAGCTGTACAGATAGGGGGAATATAACTATAGTAAGTGAGAGAGTATTATTATTCATAACAACACATCAAAACCATCAGTATTCCGTTACCCCTGTGTCTTTTCCTTTCCTTATATTTCCACTGGCAAGTCTTTAGTTTATCATGTTGTAAGCATATGCCAGTACAGACAAGACAACAGTCTGTTAAACCACAGTATGGAATATAATGCTATGATCAGACAGAACCACATGTTTTAAACCCAACTGAAACTTTCCGTCTTATTGCAGTTATTTACCTTCGTTCTCATCTTGTCTGCGGGCTTGATCGGAGGTGGAAAAGCTGTCCGTGCACCCTGGGGGAGCCGCAAGTGTGTGATCAGCAGGTGTGTGTGACTGTGTGTGTGTGTAATCAGCAGGTGTGTTCGACTGTGTGTGTGTGTGTGTGTGTGTGTGCGTGTGATCATCAGCCACCCCCTCCTGCTGCAGGGAATTACAGATACTCGGTTAAGTAACACAAAAACACCAAGTACCCTACATACCTGTTTCATTTACCTTGACAACCCGTGGATGTAGTCCTGCAGGTGTTTTACTATGGTAGGATGAAGGATCTCATTTATTAGGCTAAGTTAGGCTGCTCACGCGCTCAGTCTGAGCGTCCTCTGGGTTGCTAGGCAACCGTGACGACACGACAGATAGACTAACCGGTGGTTATTATGGGTTGTAGAGGTCGAGCCCTGCAGTGATTCGTAATTAAGGTATGCTTGCATTTGTCAATAAGCACAAGTTATTGTCTCACATACAGTATATATTATTACTGTTTATTTTATTCTCACTGATGGCGTAACGTCACTACGTAACGTCACTACGTAACGTCACTAGGTAACGTCACTACGTAACCACATCGTAGCAACGACCGTCGTTATAACGACCGTCGTCCACTTAATCCAGGAGGGTCTTTCTCGTTGTGTTTAGAAATAACTTTCAAAGTATAATTCAAACTCTTTACAGAAACATTACACTGTACACATGCTGAAGGTCTCATCACTGGTGCAAATAATAATTGAAGAATGAGCAACAGGTATCTGTGATTTTGGAGGCTTTAAAGATTTTTCCTCGACCTTCTGATAATGACTGCACCTGTCAGATAAGACCTCTATTGTAAGACAATCAGTGAGGTATCTTGGTATTGTGATTAGCAGGTCTCCCATTGAGAGAATTTATCTGCTTAACTTTGCTCAGAAGATAAAAAAAACGGCTAAGACCATTTTTAATTGTTGGTTGCAAAGAGATCTTTATTGTCTAAAGCAGAAGGACTTTCAAGATTAGTATATCCAGCATTATCTCTATATGTTGACCCAAAGACATGTGCAGCCATTAACCCTGTGAGCCCGTACGTATCATATTTGATACATACATTTCTGGAGCTCATTGCATCACCATCAAACGTAAACTTTGCATGAAACCCTTTTGCATGAACTCTTTTACATGTATGCTTCCCCGTAGTGGACATACTTCGCTTTCCCAATGTTTGGATGTGTGCTTTTTCTGTCATTCAAAGTGGGTCGCATCGTGCGAGCGCACATCTGTGATACTCACCATCAAGAAACTTAGCCATTTCATAGTTTTACGGTCAGAATTTCTCTAAATTACTTAGCAATAATTTTAAATGGACAGTTAGTTTGTCCTTAAAACGTTGTATTACTCAGTTTTATAATTACAGTTTGTAGTTATATCGAGCAGAAAGTCGGGTATATCTGTCCAGTGTTTTACATGGATTATGTCTTCCATAGGCCATCATGCAGTGTTTGGATGAGTTAAATACACAATTTATAGATTGAAATGGGTTCAAGAATTTCACTTAGACTATCCATATCCATATATAATTTTTTTAATACCTGTTGTATCAAATGTGATAAAAAAATATATTTTTTAGCATTTCTTTTTGTCAAATTTCTTTTTACATTTTGTCAAAGGGCCAAATAAATAGTTCATATCCAAAAAATTAGAATTTTCTGACCATTCTTTCATAGTTCAGGGCTTACAGGGTTAATTCACTCCTATTCAAGTTCATTTGCAAAACACTAACCAGACCTTACTCAAAAGGAAGCTTATGAATTTCTTCAGAAGGCTTCTTAGGCTTTAGAATTTAATAGTGTAAATAACACATTTAAAATCAATTGGCTTCAGCAATACGTACATTAGAACAATGATTCTTGGTTTTATATCCCAAATCTGTTATTTGAACGATGTGTTAGTCTTCAATTCTTACTATCTTGTAACTTCAAATGTAGTCAACTACCTGTAAAATTTGCCAACTTTCACAAACAAGCTCTTGACGCTTGGAAATTAGCTTTTAATCACAATTCATCTCCCCACAAATGTATTATATGGAACAATCAGTATGTGTTGTATAGGAATAAGTCAATTTTCTTCTCAAATTGGTTTAAGGATAATATAATTTTCATTTTAGATCTGTTAAATGACAATGGTGATCTATATACATTTGAGGAACTTACGCAAAAGATTGGTGCACACCTGTAACGTAAAGAAAATGAAAAGGTTGTTAAAAGTATCTAGAAGAAATAGCTATTTCTTATAAAGAGCCAGACTTCATACGGGTCCTCAGTGTGTGAGAAGCCTCAATTGTCAATTAATGGGTTAGACCTTAATGATAGGAAATGTAATAATCTTCACATCAGGCAAACAATATAGATGACTCAGTTCAGTTGTTTCTTGAGTCCTAGTAGACTCTAAATGAAACGTTTGTAAAATAGCGTAATTGATGACGTACGCTGTATTATGACGCAATTCAGAAACAAACTCTAAAAAGCCGATCCTGATCACCGCTCTCAATTCTTAGAAAACATTTTCTTGGACAAGGATTTTGATTCCTACGGCGCTTCCAACTTTGAGAAATCATATTGGAACTCAGAAAAATAATTCTGTAAGTAAATGTTTCAGCAACGTTTCAGTTTACAAAAAGGTGTTTTGGGTAAATATTAGGGTTAAGAGGTTAAGCTAATGTTAAGACATTAAGTAAATGTTAAGCTTGATTTGCTCCTTACAACTTTTTTCAAGTTTCAATTTACAAGACAATGTTTTCGGGTAGATATGAAAGTAGATGACTAGTAAAAAGCACATCTTCAAATTTCGCCATGTGCTATTTTATGACGTTGGCTGTATTATGACGTCATTTATCAAATAAATTGTTCCGATCATTGGGATCATCTGTACATTTTCCTGGACAAGGATTTTGATCCCTGCTACACTTTTAAATTGATGAATTCCTGACACCCAGAAGTAATGTAATGTAAGTAAATAGGACAATTGTTTTGCACCTTACAACTTTTTCAGATATGGAACAAGATAAGATAGACTCGTCTTAGCCCAGGGTGAACGAGGGACTACATGGAAGCCCTGATGTAAATTGCGTCTACTTCCCAGGGTGTCAGTGGAGTGGAGAGAAGGTCCACCGTGTTCCAGGTGCCCAGATCGATCTGTTGGCCCAGGTGATGGTGGATAAAGTCTCTGCCATGCTGCAGGCTGATTCAGACGTCCTCCAGGCAGTGCAGTTGGAGGCTGGTCTGGACTTTGTGACAGAAACATTGTCCAGGCTGTGGATCTTACGCTGAAGGACCAGTGTGAGACGTCCAGGGAGGAGGACTGGTCCACATCATCCAGCCTAAGTGAGGATGTAATCCCACCCGCGGTGACAACAGCCTGCAGAGCAGTAACTTGGGAGGTATGCTTTCGGGATAGCAGAGAGAACGGCCTGACTGAAGCCCAGCAGATGATGGCCTCTACTAACAAGGTTGTGGAAGAACTGGAGGTTGATGAAATAATTCAAGGAATCTCATCCGTCATGGATGATTCCCTGATCCTAAGGCATCCAGAGATCTCAGATTCCCTCATCTACTGGTCCTTGTTTATTAAGTAGACACAGAGCCACAGAAAAGGTTTAAGTGACCTTGATTATTTTAGAGCCACAGAGCTCACCTACTGCCCAGTCCAGCCAGGCTCATAAGAAACGAGTGAGAAAGGTGAAGCAGTTTTCGACCAAAGGAAACGGTTCCTTCTAGAGGGCCTTGAGGGCTTTAAGAAGGCTTCGCCAGCCGTTGACCCCTCAAAATTCACCTCAGGTGGTCCCTGTGCCAGCCACCACATCAAGTTAGAGGTTGCCATTCTTAATTAATCAAAGTGTTCCTGTAGATTTGTCTAGTTTTGCACTACTTTGACAAAACCTAACTTCAAATTCACAGATCTAAAATGTTGTCTCATCACAGGGGCTAATCTGGAGCAGTCGATGGACCAGGAGACCAACCAGGAGCCTCATAGACGTCCTCTCCATATAAGAATGTTTCGGACCCTGAAAAAAATCCATCGCCAAGACATTCTGTTGTCTGAGAGACAGTAGGATGGTCTGACAGTAGGATGGTCTGCCTGCTAGCCTGAGAAGTCACATATTGACAGTGGCGGGCCGTCAAGGCCTTTAAGGCTTCCCTGAAGGCTTAAAGAATACTCTTTAAATAATTCCAAATGATCAGTCCATTTTCTTTTATTGTGATTCCGATCATTGGTTATGGTTATTGGCTTCCAGACGTATTGTCATATTGGAGCATTTAACCAATCACATTTCAGCTGTCCTTTGTTGGCAGGCAGGGTCAAAGTCAGAGGCCTTCACTCTCCGTTCTGAAGGCACTCTAGTGACCCTCTAACGCAAAATCAAGGTCTATACTTCTATACCAATCAGATTTTGAGTTGGTGTCAACAGGGCTTTCTAGAAGGCGTAGGCAACGTCACCGTATTCAGACCCGCTGATTGGATAATCGGAGAGCGTGGCTACGCAAGCTAGCAAACTGCATTAGCAGCGCACACAATTCAACTGTGACATTTGTTTTGTTGATGACTGATTGATAGTAGCTAAAACTATTTAGGCAGCCCACAATGGCTGAAGGAGGAGAAGAAACTGATTTGGTAGCAGATTTACTGTCAAGGCCATTTTTGGAGCCACACTGGGTTTGGAAATTTGACTTGTCTAACCAAGATGGCACCGCGCATGGCATTATTTAGTTTTGTTTATAAATTCTGTATCGTGCCAAGACCCGTGGATTTCTCTAACAAGAGAAGAACTCCTAAACATCAGATGAACAACTCCTGCTAACTTGATCCCGATTTTTCTGCTTCCGGAGGCAAAACTAGTGGATATCTTGATCAATGCTACACTCGGTATTGTCTGCACCCTGAAACAGCTACACCGGAGCCGAAGGAGAGGGAGACACGCAGGCTCGCTTGTCCAACTCATGCTGGGCTTACACCAAAATTTTTACTATATACTGAAAGTCTTTAGTAAAATCTAGAAGTTTTACTGGAGTCACGGCGTGCTCCCGTCATCTCGATCGATAAGTTTAAGAAAGTAATCTGCACTGCTTCAGTCTTCTCCTAGTCTTGGGTTTGCGATAATATCAAACTTAAGTGCCGAAGTCGCAGAATTGCGACTAGCAAAATTGCTTTAAATATGGGGCCGAATCTTGTTTTTACTTTTCACCAGGTCATAGCGGACATGTGTTCCTGTAATATAATCATCATTTGTGGGCATGTTTTTATTAAAAGTTTTAGAGAAAAACGAGTTTGTAAAACACCCTCCCGATCAGTGACGCAGCTCTGGTTAAACGCGACTAATCAGTGATAGATGTGCTGAGCGGAGCGACACCAGAGCAGAACAAAAAAAGTGTTTTTAAGTGTTTTTTTAGTTACTCACGATAAAGAAATATAAGAGCCTGCGCTACCGAGTGTCTTGTACAACATGTGCTTACTGTACAACAAAATGAACAAACTCCAGCTAACCATGGCGAAAAACAAAGACTTTCTTTTTTCCTTAGCTATGTGCTTCATCGAAACGTGGCTGTGCGACAGGATTTCAGTCCGCTGCATTTCAGCTGCTTAGAGCGGATCGAGACGCAGCCCTGTCTGGAAAAAAGAAAGGTGGAGGGATTTGTTTTTAAATCAACCCCCGGCTGGTGTGTGGATGTGTCAGTGATTATGAAACATTGATCCCCCGACCTGGAATCATTTTTTATAAACTGTAAACCTTTCTACTCACCCCGGGAGTTCACATCCTTCATTCTGGTTGGTGGGGGGACCGCTGCCGGGACCGCTGGTCAAAGAAGCCCAGCGCATGTTAGCAGACCGGATCCTAAAAGTGAAGCGAACCCACCCGGATTCACTAGTCATCGTCCTCAGTGACTTTAAACCAAGGGTTCTTAACCTTTTTGACCCTGAGGCCCAATTTTCTCTGTGCAGAGTGGCCTGGGGCCCATTAAATATTAACACTGTAGATTAATTGATCTCACTCATTTGTATTCAATAATAGATCAAATCTATGTACAGTTTAACGTGATAACAAGCTAAAACCTTAAGTAGTTGACTAAATAATACAATGATATGATAAAATGTGATCGCCGCAAAGATTTTGGGATGGTCAGCAGCTTCTTTGCAGCGGCCTCTCCGATCATCTCACTGCACATATCCACAGCGGCAGGGAGAACCAACTCCTCCGCTATGGTGAATGTTTTTTTACACTGTGCCACACGTCTGGCTACGAGGTAGCTTGCTTTCAGTGCACATTTAGAGTTGCTAGTCAGTGACACAATATACTTTTTCTGCATCTGTAGCCCATTTTCATTTCTCTTAAAATATTCTACCGGCTTTCCCAAGAGCATCGGATGCTTGGTCTCTAGGTGCCGCTGTAGCTTCGAGGGCTTTAAAACTTCATTAGATAGCTCCACACACTGGGCTCTCGGATCTTCCTCACTACCCCCGTTCACAAATCCATACGAAATGTCGGGATTGTATTTTCGCACACATTTAGTCTTTTGGGGGTGTCCAGCACCACTTTTGTCTTCATTTTTTCTCTTTAAAAACTTCTCCATCCCTAACTAGCTGAATGTCGATCTTCTACTGTTATTCTGTGAGCTTGTTAAACTGACTAACCCATTACCGCCACCATGTGGTCGGAGGCTGCATTGTAACTGATCGTCTTGGATAACATAGCATAGTAGCTCTGGCGTCACCCGAATCCGTGCATACACATTAATTAACATAGCGACTTACAAGCTCTCTCTTGTAAGTTGCTTTGGATAAATCGTCTGCTAAATTAATAAATGTAAATGTAACATCTCTGGTGTATTCAGTTGATAACCTATGCAGTCCCACGGCCCAATGGTAAAGAATCACTGCTTTAAACAAAGGTAACCTCAGCCAGGAACTCCCAAAATACAGCCCCAAATACTGCCCCACCAGAGAGGGAAATACCCTGGACCATTGTTATACCACCGTGAGCAAAGCCTATTATGCTGTCTCTCGCGCTGCACTGGGTCACTCCGACCACGCCATGATCCATCTGATTCCTGCCTACAAGCAGAAACTAAAACTCTGTAAACCTGCAGTGAGGACATCCAAACAGTGGACCAGTGAGGCTGTGGAGGAACTCAGGGCAAACTTGGACTGGACTGACAGGGAAATGTTTGCTGCTGCTACAAGTGGCTTGGATGAGCTCACTGAGGCTGTGACGTCGTACATTAGCTTCTGTGAAGACTCCTGCATACCAACACGCACCAGGGTGAGTTACAACAACAACAAACCCTGGTTTACATCTAAACTCAGAAGTCTGAGGTCCAAAAAAGAGGAGTCCTTTAAGAGTGGGGACAGATTCAAGGAGTCTAAAAAGTTATTTAGCAGGGCGGTGAGAGACGCTAGACGACGGTACTCAGAGAAACTGAAAGACAAATTATCTTCGAACGACTGCACTTCTGTCTGAAGCGGGCTCAGGCAGATTACAAACTACAAGCCCCGAGCCCCCCCCACAACTCTAATGACTCCAGACTGGCCGACGATCTGAATGAGTTCTAGTACAAATTAGAAAGACAATCAGACAGTCCTGGAACCCCCCCCTGCCACCGCAGGCCCCCTCCCCACCACTCCACCCATCAACATCAACACAACGCTGACCCTCTCTTTCCAGTAGAGGGACGTCAACAAAGTGTTTAAGAAACAGAACCCCCGCAAAGCAGCTGGACCGGATGCTGTCTCCCCTGCCACGCTGAAGCACTGCGCTGTCTCCGGTGTTCACCAACATCTTCAACACCTCCCTGGAGACATGCCATGTGCCAGCCTGCCTCAAATCCTCCACCATCATCCCTGTGCCCAAGAAGCCCAGACCAACAGAACTGAATGACTACAGTCCCGTCGCCCTGACATCTGTGATAATGAAGTCCTTCGAGCGCCTGGTGCTGTCACACCTCATAGACATCACACACCCCCTCCTGGACCCCCTGGCAGTTTTCCTACAGAGCCAACAGGTCTGTGGACGACACCGTCAACATGGCCCTCCACTTCACCCTCCATTATCTGGACTCACCAAACTCCTACGCCAGGATCTTGTTTGGGGACTTCAACACCATCATCCTGGCTCTGCTCCAGGACAAGCTCTCCCAGCTGAACGTGCCTGACCCCACCTGCAGGTGGATCACAGACTTCCTATCTGACAGGAAGCAGTGCGTCAAGATGGGAATGCAAGTCTCTGACTCCCAGTCCATTAGCACCGGATCTCCTCAAGGCTGCATCCTTTCCCCTTTGCTCTTCATGTACAGTACGTACATCAACAGCTGCACCTCCAGTCACCCATCTGTCAAGCTCCTGAAGTTTGCAGATGACACCACTCTGATTGGGCTCATCTCTGGCAGGGGCGATGGAAGATTCTTCAGATGAAGACTCAGATGAACATGTCCGCCATCCTCACAGCACATCCGTTAGCTATGCAGACGGTTTAATCTGCCGTGGTTCATCAGAAGTCCAGCGGCCCGTCCCTGTCCTCTACCTGTCCTCCACTACAGCCAGACACAGCTGCCTTTATTTTCCATCAGACAGGAAGTGACATCGGCCTCGCACAACTGGCTGACATCTTCCAAACCTACCAACTGTAGCTACCCAGGATTGAGAAAATCCAGCTACCCAGGACCTAGCTACTACAGCAACCCTGGATCTAGCACCACTAGCTACCCAGGACCTAGCTACTACAGCAACCCTGGATCTAGCACCACTAGCTACCCAGGACCTAGCTACTACAGCAACCCTGGATCTAGCACCACTAGCTACCCAGGACCTAGCTACTACAGCAACCCTGGATCTAGCACCACTAGCTACCCAGGACCTAGCTACTAC
The DNA here is from genome assembly GCA_030340665.1 of Neosalanx taihuensis. Classification (NCBI taxonomy): domain Eukaryota; kingdom Metazoa; phylum Chordata; class Actinopteri; order Osmeriformes; family Salangidae; genus Neosalanx; species Neosalanx taihuensis. The sequence goes on from CM059307.1 coordinate 8,742,439, forward strand.
AGCAACCCTGGATCTAGCACCACTAGCTACCCAGGACCTAGCTACTACAGCAACCCTGGATCTAGCACCACTAGCTACCCAGGACCTAGCTACTACAGCAACCCTGGATCTAGCACCACTAGCTACCCAGGACCTAGCTACTACAGCAACCCTGGATCTAGCACCACTAGGTACCCAGGACCTAGCTACTACAGCAACCCTGGATCTAGCACCACTAGCTACCCAGGACCTAGCTACTACAGCAACCCTGGATCTAGCACCACTAGCTACCCAGGACCTAGCTACTACAGCAACCCTGGATCTAGCACCACTAGCTACCCAGGACCTAGCTACTACAGCAACCCTGGATCTAGCACCACTAGCTACCCAGGACCTAGCTACTACAGCAACCCTGGATCTAGCACCACTAGGTACCCAGGACCTAGCTACTACAGCAACCCTGGATCTAGCACCACTAGCTACCCAGGACCTAGCTACTACAGCAACCTTGGATCTAGCACCACTAGCTACCCAGGACCTAGCCCCAGTAAGGACTTAGCTACTCTAACATCCCTGGAACTAGTATCTCTAACTACCTTGGACCCAGGGGTCGCGTTAACATTATAATTTTCTGTCATTGACAGTTTTTTTTTAATGGTGCCAGAAAAATCTGAGGGCCGTCCATCATTTTGACAGATTGCAATTTACAACCCTGACGACTTGGTGGCGAAGAGCATATTTATTGGCTCTTGGAGAAGAAGAAAAGTAGAAATGAACTAAAATGTCACGGCAGTTGAGTGTCAGAAGTTTCTTTGATAAGAGATGAAAAATGAGGGATAAACGCAGATGAAGGACAAACTCAGCTTTTGTCCTCTGCGTAGCGAGCAAGCGGCAGCAAGAAGGTTAGGCGGGGGTGCAGATTTCAGTGAGAGCGGAAGTTCTCCTGCCTGTGGAAGAAGGGTGGAAAAATGTTGTGCGACATATGAAAAAAAAAGAAGCTATTATGAGCAACGGATTTGTCCGGGGATGCATTCATTGTTCATGTGTAACTACTGCAGCCACAGTAGGTTTTTGTTTCTGCAGACAAAAAGTTACATATTCCTCCTTGATTATTTGTTCAGCTTGTTTGGACTGAATATTAATTAAAAATGAATTAAAATGAAATGCAATTGAATATGTAATGATTAGAATAAACACATAATAAGTGACTGGTAAAAATTGATTATGATGGGATTTTTATGACCCTGTCAGTCAAAATGACAGACAACGAAAAAGTGTAGCGCAACCTCTGCTTGAACCAAGCAGCCCTAGGATTAAATGTTCTAACCACCGTGGAAGTAGTTCCCACAATGAGCCTAGCAAGTCACTGCATCCTCCACCACATCCTGGCCACATGCACACTGGTCTACCAGTCTGCCATCCACAGCCTCCTGGAGCCTATAGGGGTCTTATGGGTGTAAACCCCCAAATTCACCTTCCACAGCAGGCTAATCTGTTCATTTTGCACATCTGCTCATTGCATCATTTGCACTAACTGTACATACATGCAACTCTGTAATCTCTGTTTAATACTGTAGCATCTTGAACAATACAGCTGTACATTTGTCTCAGATCACTTTAATCTGTACATACCCTGTATATTCTGATTATACTGTTCATACTGTGTATATTCTGAGTATACTTATATTTATTATATTCTGTTTTAAGAACTGTTTTGCACTTCTGGTTGGATGCTAACTGTATTTCGTTACCCTGTACTTGTACCTGTGTAATGACAATAAAGTTTAATCTAATCTAGTGTGAGCTCCAACAGCTACTACCCTGGTAACCTCACCACTGTGCCCATGCCTGGAGGCTAGCAACACAAACTGCCCTTGGACAAACACGACCACCTGCCTTCCACCCGTCTCTGGGCCTGTCACCTGCAAGGACGTGGAGATGATGTCACCCCCTCCCAGCCCGATGATCACTGATCTTTTAGATGACATGAAAGACATGGAGGTAAATGATGACTTCTCCATCAGCAGCACACAGAGCTGCAACACTCTTCCCATCAGCATCGCTGCAGCACACATGGCCTTTCACCAAGCTTCTCCTGCCAGCCACATCTTTCCCAGCCCCGGCTGCAAGCGCTCTGTGGGCTAGCGCTCTGTAGCCAAGGCTAGCGCTCTGGCTACAAGGCTAGCGCTCTGTAGCCAAGGCTAGCGCTCTGTAGCCAAGGCTAGCGCTCTGTAGCCAAGGCTAGAGCTCTGTAGCCAAGGCTAGCGCTCTGTAGTCAAGTCTAGCGCTCTGTAGCCAAGGCTAGCGCTCTGTAGCCAAGGCTAGCGCTCTGTAGCCAAGGCTAGAGAGAGGAAGGGAGGACATAGTGAAGCACAATGATAGAACAGAGGTGGAGGTCATCCCTAAGAGGAAGAGGAGGATGGCCGAGGTTGTTCGTCCTCGTGTGTTACAGAGGAGACGCTGAGACACTGTCACCTTTTTATTTCCTTTGTGAGGTAGAGGAAGAAGTTTTCCCTTTCAGCCTTCTGTTGACAGAACTGAACCACCACCGTGGTCTTCTGAAATCATTTTGTTATTCTAAAGCATTATCTGGGTAATTGCTTGACGTGATTACCGAATCGGACCCCTGAATTGCTCAGGGAATTTATTGATTCATTAAATGCTTTTGTTATTGTTATACAAATGATTATTATCAAGTTTAAGTGGGTCACTTTATTAGGGTGTGCATGCCTTTGGTTATAGCACAATTTATTGTAATCTCACATACTGTATAATATTATTTACTTAATTTTCAAGCTCATTTGCGTTTGGGGGGGAGAGACATTTTCAGTTAGCAGATGGTCCTGTTTGAATCAGGATTAAGATGCTGCCAGTGAGTCACTGAGTGAAAACATTATTACACTACGATTCAAAGAGGTTGAGAAGTCTAAATTCCTGAAAATATATCTAGAAGGGAACACCTTAAGGCATGTTTAAGTTACAGAGGTTTAGGAACATTTTTACACCGGTTTGTCCAACTTACTTACTTGATTCAACTTTTTAAAAATTAAACCATGAGGCTGCTACAGCCGACCGCCATTCTTTCTTGAGGGGAATGAGAAGGAAACTGTCATTCTGCCCTTCACTCTTTGTATTTAGAGTTGTAAATGAGCAGCAATGCAGGCTTTTACATGTTTACATATGTTATAATATTAATATAGAATAGAATTCATATTATTAATATAGAATATAATAATATTAATATTAATAATATTAATATTCTAATCTTTTACCCCACACCCTTACCCTTGTGCGCTTTGCGAGACTGTGTGCCGTTGATACAAAGGAGTTTCCCTCAGGATCTATAAAGTAATCTGAATCTGAATAATAGGCACGCATTCTGACACATACATATCAGTTGTACGATTTTGGTAAAAAAAATATGCATGCATCTGCAAGTGAGGCAAGCACAGCCCGCAATTTCTCCAGAAATGGTACTCTCTCTAGTTCTTTATACTCCTAGACGATTAAATCAACAGGAAATTAAAAACTGTGGCACTATCAACGTTTAAATGCTTTAATAAGCCTTGGAATATAACAAATAAAAAAACCTTCCCCAGCACAATAAAGTTAAGATGTTCTCTTGAACAGAACATCATCAGATGGCATCACAAGTCTTGTTTTATATTTGATATCTAAAAGCGATTCATTGTTCACGTGATCCTTTGTCCAATCCACTATTCAGGTTGGAAGATCTGATAAGGTAAAACAGGCGCACGCACACACACACACACACACACACAGACGCATGCACACACGCACACACGCACACACACGCACAAAAACAAAAACACAACCACACACACACAGACGGACAGACATTAGACAAAAGACATTAGATACTTTATTATTTAAGCGAGATCAATGGACAGATTGGCAAACTTCGACTTTCGTTCATTAATTGCAGACATCCAAAGCATTCGCGTGAGAATGGCATTTGGGATCAAAGACAGTGAAGGAGCGGCCATCCCCTTCCTCAAAGGTCACACAGGTGCACAGAATACATTCTAATTAAAGTTCAACAAGAGACATGAAATCCAAAATCAAGACCGCCGTCTCGCGCGCGGACGAGCGGAAATCGCAATCCAGCGTGTTGATGGTGGCGATACCGCACGCACCCCCCACCCCCCCACCCCCCACCCCCCTTTTCTCCTCCAATCAAAACACATCCTTTCTAAGGGCCGAGGCTGGAGCGAGCGCCGCTATTGTTTCAGAGCCGTGGGCGGTCCCCCCTGTACAGCCGTCTGCCGGGTTCCTATTGATCTGGACCCGGGCGCCAGGATGATGGATTGTTCCGGTGAACTCCACGGTGCCGCGCGGCAAATCGCTCCGTTCCTCCTCATCGACAAGGCTCTCCCCCTCCCCCCTCCCCCTCCCCCTCCCCCCTCTTCGTTAAGTACTTTTCTCCAGAGTTAATGAGCTAAATCTACCCAGGGACACGACGAGGGGATGATTTGTGACTCTTGTGCGTGCGTGTTCGCTTTAGGAGCGGACCCCCCCCCCCCCTCAACCCCCCCTCCCCCCCCCCCCCCCCCCCCCAAATTAAAGTTTTAGCAGTTGGGGGAGCAGGAACGGTGGCGGTGATTTACAATCGCATCCGTATCAGCCTCGCACCACCTTGTTAGGGAGCGTGTTCGAGACCGCAGACCCGCTACCTCAGAGACGGCCGCCTCTACATCGCCCGCGCAGCGCAGGATATTTCGCACGCGACACCCACCGATTCTCTGGGTGAGCATCGGTGCCGAGCGACGATGAACCCTGAAAGAAATATAGTCTTAACGAGCGAAGCTCATTTGGATCTGCTTGGGGGCGAGGGGGGGGGGGGTGCTGAAGGCTAGAGGGGCGATCCTTTGTATTCGGTCGAAAGTGGCACCTGTTAAAAAGCACCAGGTAACGAGGAGGGGAGGGGATCGTCGAGTCGCTGTTACAGGGAAGTGAAATAAGTCGATAAGCAGGAGGGTTGAAGAAAATACTTTGAATATGAGCAAGAGGGTGTGTATGTCTGTGTGTGGGAAAAAAGCGCATTAGATCATTTGTCTCCAAGGGTTATGACAAGTGGCTGTGAGAATCCATTTACAGTGTAAACTGCTATTGGTCGCCATGAGTTACACACAGCAGGTTCGCGTTTAACCTTTAACCTGTTTGTGCCAGGCTTCAGCACACAATATCAGTAATGTTTACCATCCAGAAACTATGTTTTAGTAACGTCAAGGAAATATTTACAGCAAAACCCAGTGTTTCCTCACTAGAACAGTACTTCCTGTGTCATCACTAGAAAAGTACTTCCTGTGTCACCTCTAGAACAGTACTTCCTGTGTCACCTCTAGAACAGTACTTCCTGTGTCATCAATAGAACTTTTCGGAACCCTTCCAACCCACCAGTCCTCTCTCAACATCCCCCCCCTCCAGGGTTGTCAGGTTGCCAGGTCGGCCTCCCCAAACCCCCCCCCCCCCGTGGCGCGCTCAGACGGTGGTGATCTTCTTGTCCTTGGTGGCCTGCTTGATGGCGGCCTGCTCGCAGATGATCTCCTTGAGGCGCTGCAGACGGACGTTCTGCGTGCCCAGGTCGCCCACGCCGGTCTGGCTGCGCTGGAGCAGGCTCAGGGCGTGGATGTACTCCAGCTCCGTGTAGCGCACGCCCTGGTCCACCACCAGGTTCAGGAGCTCGTCTGCTGTGTTGTACAGCATCTCGTAGTACTGCCTGGAGGAGGGGGGAGAGAGACGGAGGAAGGGGGAGAGAGAGGGAGGAGGGGGGGGAGAGAGAGGGAGGAGGGGGGAGAGAGAGAGGGAGGAGGGGGAGAGAGAGGGAGGAGGGGGAAGAGAGAGGAGGGGGGAGAGAGAGGGAGGAGAGGGGGGAGAGGGAGGGAGGGAGGGAGGGGGAGAGAGAGGGAGGGAGGGGGGAGAGAGAGAGGAGGGGGGAGAGGGAGGGAGGGAGGAGGGGGGAGAGAGAGGGAGGAGGGGGGGAGAGAGAGAGGAGGGGGGAGAGAGAGGGAGGGAGGGAGGGAGGAGGGGGGGAGAGAGAGGGTGGGAGGGAGGGAGGGAGGGGGGAGGGGGGAGAGAGAGGGAGGAGGGGGGGAGAGAGAGGGAGGGAGGGAGGAGGGGGGAGAGAGAGAGGAGGTGGGAGAGAGAGGGAGGAGGGGGGAGAGAGAGGGAGGGAGGGGAGGGAGGAGAGGGGAGAGAGAGGGGTGGGAGGGGAGGGAGGGAGGGAGGGAGGGGGAGAGAGAGGGAGGGAGGGAGACAGGGAGAGGTAGGGAGGAGGGGGGAGAGAGAGGGAGGGAGGAGGGGGGAGAGGTAGGGAGAGAGGTCAGGTGTTATATTCATAATAATAAAGAGTTTAACGTTGAAGAGTTTAACATCGGGGAGTCGTAGTTCAGTCGGTTAGGGTGTTGGGTTAGTAATCAGAAGGTCCCTGGTTCGAACCCTGGCTGTTTCAACATGACACTGTGTCCTTGGGCAAGACACTTCACCCTACTTGCCTCAGGGGGAATGTCCCTGTACTTACTGTAAGTCGCTCTGGATAAGAGCGTCTGCTAAATGACTGAATGTAACAGAAGAGGGTTGGACAGGAGGCTGGAGGCTGGAGGGAAACTGATCTAGTCCCCCTTCTTCCTGTCCTGGAAATCAGTAATCATGTAACCCTGGTGACCAAGCATCTCAAGCTGAAGAACTTCTAAATGACTATCATTGGGAAATAGAAACATTGGCCTTGACAGACCCTTTTTACTTGAAGCAACTACAGGTACAGATGTGTGTGTGTGTGTGTGTGTGTGTGCGTCAGCGAGCGAGAGAGAAAGAGAGAGCGAGAGAGAGAAAGAGAAAGACCGAGAGAGAGAGACACACACAAACACACACACCACAACACACACTCACTCACAGTACACACACACACACACTGAGTGTAGAGGGTGATGAGGGTGATTCCAGTGTGAGCTGTAATGACTGCTGCCAGCGGTGACAGTGATGCATGGTGACTAATGGCACATGGAGGGCCAGAGATCCTTTCCGGATGTTACCATGGGAATGTACGGACTGTGATAACGCCTTAATGATGCTGTGATGTATGTGACTGACTACAGGGAGAGGGAGGAGAGATACAAAGGAGAGGTGTGGAGGGGGGGGGTGTGAAAGAGCGATAGAGAGAGAGAGAGGAGAGAGAGAGCGGAGACAGGAGAGAGAGAGAGAGAGGGAGAGAGAGAGGGAGAGAGAGAGGGAGAGAGAGAGGGAGAGAGGGAGAGAGAGAGAGAGAGAGAGAGAGGGAGAGAGAGAGGGAGAGAGAGAGAGAGAGAGAGAGAGAGAGAGAGAGAGAGAGGAGAGAGGGAGAGAGAGGGAAGAGAGAGAGAGAGTGAGAGGGAGAGAGGAGAGAGGGAAGAGAAGGAGAGAGGAAGAGTGAGAGAGAGAGAGGAAGAACAAGAGAGAGAGGAGGAGGGAAGAGAGGGATGGAGAGCAAGAGGGAGATAGAAGGAGAGAGAGAGAGGGAGAAAGAGAGAGATTATGTGAGAGGGAGGAAAGAGAGAGAGAGAGAGAGAGAGAGAGAGCGAGAGAGAGAGAAAGAGAGAGAGGGAGAAAGAGAGAGAGAGGGGAGAAAGAAGAGAGAGAGAGAGAGAGAGAGAGGGAGAAAGAGAGAAAGAGAGAGAGAGAGGGAGAAAGAGAGAGAGAGAGGGGAGAAAGAGAGAGAGAGAAGAGAGAGAGGAGAGGGAGAAAGAGAGAGAGAGGGAGAAAGAGAGAGGGAGAAAGAGAGAGAGAGGGAGAAAAGAGAGAGAGAGAGAGATAACGAATCACAGCTCTGTATGAGGTGTGTACTTATAGTATTATAGTTGTCTCTGCAACACACCACTAATGGGATGCTAATACATGTAAAAGCTTCGATGAGATCCTTGCTAATGACTTCATTACCGCGGTTGAACATCGCCTTTTAACTCATTTACTCTTCGATTCAAAGTGGGAACCCAACTTTAGTTTGTTCCCCCCCCCTCCCCCACCCCTCCCCCCCCCTCCCCCGCTTTATCAGTTTTCCTCTCCATCTCTTTCTCCCCTTCACCCCCCCCCCCCCCCTCTCTGCGGAGTGGTACGGCTCGGGGGCTCACCGCTGCTGGAGCCGGGGGTGCTGAACTGGGAAGAGTCCATCAGTTTTCGGGGGGTGGACAGGCTGCTCACGTCCATGATGGGGAGGGGGAGACGTGGTCTTTGGTCGTGGAACTGGAGGGGAAAAAGGAGACGACAACCTCCTTTAAATGCTCCTACCGTGTTCACCAGAGCCACAACATCATTACGCTCATCAATACTCAGCCTCCCTCCCCCCTCCCCCCATCCCCCATCCCCCCTCCCTCCCCCCCCTCACCTCATCTCGCTAATCATCAAAACACTGCTATTACACAACCGGGGGGAGGTGGGGAGGAGGGGGGAGGGGGGGGGGACAGGAAAGGGCATCGGTGGGCCTTCTCACCCCACACCCTCTGCCTGTCTCACCCCCCCCCCTCCCCCCCACCAGCCACCCCCCCACACCCCCCGCCGCACTACACCTCCGCTGTGTGTGCAAATAGGGGGGCGCTTGCCATATGAGCCACTTACCCCCCGTCAGAGCCAGCTGGCAAGCGAAGGCAAGCAGCAAGCCTGAGCGGAGGGTGGAAAGCCTGGCCTTGGTAAGTGACCTGGGGGGTATGGAGGGTGGAAGCCTGGCCTTGGTAAGTGACTGGGGGTATGGAGGGTGGAAGCCTGGCCTTGGTAAGTGACTGGGGGGTATGGGGGAGGGTGGAAGCCTGGCCTTGGTAAGTGACTGGGGGGGTACGGAGGGTGGAAGCCTGGCCCTTGGGTAAGTGAATGGGGGGTACGGAGGGCGGAAGCCTGGCTCGGTGAGTGACTGGGGGGTACGGAGGGTGGAAGCCTGGCCTTGGGTAAGTGAATGGGGGGTACGGAGGGGTGGAAGCCTGGCCTTGGTAAGTGAATGGGGGGGTACGGAGGGTGGAAGCCTGGCCTTGGTAAGTGAATGGGGGGTACGGAGGTGGGCTGCATGGGCTAACACCTGTCAGTCTCTGACCGAAGCTAATCCATCAACACACCTCAGAGAGAAGCTGGGGGAGGGGGGGGGGCTACACATGCACACAGACTCGCACACACAGGCACACATACATGCACAGACACACACACACACAGGCACACATACATGCACAGACACACACACAGGCACACACACAAAGGCACACATACATGCACAGACACACACACACACATAAATGCACCGGACACCACACACACAGGCACACATACATGCACAGACACACACACACAGGCACACATACATGCACAGACACACACACACACACATAAATGCACAGACACACACACACACACAGGCACACATGAATGCACAGACACACACGCAGGCACACATACATGCACACACACACACACACAGGCAGGCACGCACAGGATCACAAACACCTTTATTAACAACGGTACGTGTGCACATTTACACACTCTGAGCATCCACACACACATCTGAGGTTAGTTGGTCGCGATGTTAGCTTTCATCCAGACACACAAGAGGCAGGGACAGCTGACATCCACTGGAACAGGAAGTCATCTAGTCAGTGACAGCATCCAAACAGGAAGTCATCTAGTCAGTGACAGCATCCAAACAAGAAGTCATCTAGTCACTGACAGCATCCAAACAGGAAGTCATGTAGTCACTGACAGCATCCAAACAGGAAGTCATCTAGTCACTGACAGCATCCAAACAGGAAGTCATCTAGTCAGTGACAGCATCCAAACAGGAAGTCATCTAGTCACTGACAGCATCCAAACAGGAAGTCATCTAGTCACTGACAGCATCCAAACAGGAAGTCATCTAGTCAGTGACAGCATCCAAACAGGAAGTCATCTAGTCAGTGACAGCATCCAAACAGGAAGTCATCTAGTCAGTGACAGCATCGGAACAGGAAGTCATCTAGTCAGTGACAGCATCCAAACAGGAAGTCATCTAGTCAGTGACAGCATTGGAACAGGAAGTCATCTAGTCAGTGACAGCATCGGAACAGGAAGTCATCTAGTCACTGACAGCATCGGAACAGGAAGTCATCTAGTCAGTGACAGCATCGGAACAGGAAGTCATCTAGTCAGTGACAGCATCCAAACAAGAAGTCATCTAGTCACTGACAGCATCCAAACAGGAAGTCATGTAGTCACTGACAGCAAATCCAAACAGGAAGTCATCTAGTCACTGACAGCATCCAAACAGGAAGTCATCTAGTCAGTGACAGCATCCAAACAGGAAGTCATCTAGTCAGTGACAGCATCCAAACAAGAAGTCATCTAGTCACTGACCAGCATCCAAACAGGAAGTCATGTAGTCACTGACAGCATCCAAACAGGAAGTCATCTAGTCACTGACAGCATCCAAACAGGAAGTCATCTAGTCAGTGACAGCATCCAAACAGGAAGTCATCTAGTCACTGACAGCATCCAAACAGGAAGTCATCTAGTCACTGACAGCATCCAAACAGGAAGTCATCTAGTCAGGTGACAGCATCCAAACAGGAAGTCATCTAGTCAGTGACAGCATCCAAACAGGAAGTCATCTAGTCAGTGACAGCATCGGAACAGGAAGTCATCTAGTCAGTGACAGCATCACAACAGGAAGGTCATCTAGTCAGTGACAGCATCGGAACAGGAAGTCATCTAGTCTCCTGCTTTACATGTAACATTCTAACAGTAAAATATTCCACTGACTCAGAAGATAGTCCCATTATTATTCTGGCAGCTATCTGAATAAGAAGCATTTGCTAGTTTGCATTTAATGGCAGAGCTGAAACATGGTTTGAAGTTCGAGGATGAGAAAGCCAACACAGTTGAACATGTGTTGCTAATAGCGACGTGGGAGAATGGGAAACCTTTTGAAGTTAGGATTTATCTGACCTGATTAAAGGTCTAAACACCCACTCCTTTGACAAGTCCAAAAAAAAGAAGGGAAAAAACGTTTTCTCTCTTTTTAAATAACATTTCACAGATTTTTCTTTCCACATTGAACTGATCTGTGATGCTGTTAATGATGTCCCACTCAGCTTAAGAGCTCTGATCCCCCTAGAATCAACTCTGCATTTTACATCACGTTTACTTTTTATTCATTTATTCATTCGTTGTCACACCACCTCACCCAGTCTCTCCCTCCCTCATCCCTCCCCCAGACTCCTTCCCCCCCCACCCCATCCTCCCCCCCTCCTTCCTAAAGCCTCACCCTTCCCTCTCCCAGGCCTGCCCTCCTCCCCCCAGCCCCATCCTCCCCCCCTCCTTCCCTCTCCCAGGCCTACCCTCCTCCCCCAGCCTCCCCCTTCCCCTATCCCACCCCCGGGCCTGCTCTCCCCCTTCCCACCCCCAGGCCTGCTCTCCTCCTTCCCGCCCCCAGGCCTGCTCTCCCCCGTCCTCCCCCCAGCCTCACCTCTGTCCAGAGCGTCCCTTCTCCTTGTTCTTGAGTCCCAGCCGGCTGGTGGACTTGATGTAGAGGTTGTCGGTGCAGCTCGTCAATCAGCACCAGGTGGATGTTCAGCTTCCTGCTGTGCAGCTCCAGGCGCAGGTCTCCCAGACCCTCCACCTGCAGCAGGTGACCCTCCAGGGCGTCCACAGCTGACACCTGCAGCACAGGCACAGCGTCAGTCTATACACCTGCAGCACGGGCACAGCGTCAGTCTATACACCTGCAGCACAGTCTATACACCTGCAGCACAGGCACAGCGTCAGTCTATACACCTGCAGCACAGTCTATACACCTACAGCACAGGCACAGTGTCAGTCTATACACCTGCAGCACAGTCTATACAACCTGCAGCACAGGCACAGCATCAGTCTATACACCTGCAGCACAGGCACAGCGTCAGTCTATACACCTGCAGCACAGTCTATACACCTGCAGCACAGGCACAGTGTCAGTCTATAACACCTGCAGCACAGGCACAGTGTCAGTCTATACACCTGCAGCACAGTCTATACACCTGCATCACAGGCACAGTGTCAGTCTATACACCTGCAGCACAGTCTATACAACCTGCAGCACAGGCACAGCGTCAGTCTATACACCTGCAGCAACGGGCACAGCGTCAGGTCTATACACCTGCAGCACGGCACAGTGTCAGTCTATACACCTGCAGCACAGTCTATACACCTGCAGCACAGGCACAGCGTCAGTCTATACACCTGCAGCACAGTCTAGTACACCTGCAGCACAGGCACAGCGTCAGTCTATACACCTGCAGCAACGGGGCACAGCATCAGTCTATACACCTGCAGCAGTCTATACACCTGCAGCACAGGCACAGCGTCAGTATATAAACCTGCAGCACAGGCACAGCATCAGTCTATACACCTGCAGCACAGTCTATACACCTGCAGCACAGGCACAGCGTCAGTCTATACACCTGCAGCACGGGCACAGCGTCAGTCTATACGCCTGCAGTACAGTCTATACCACCTGCAGCACAGGCACAGCGTCAGTCTATACACCTGCAGCACAGTCTATAAACCTGCAGCACAGGCACAGCATCAGTCTATAACCTGCAGCACAGGCACAGCATCAGTCTATAAACCTGCAGTACAGGCACAGCATCAGTCTATACACCTGCAGCACAGTCCTATACACCTGCAGCAAAGGCACAGCATCAGTCTATAAACCTGCAGCACAGGCACAGCATCAATCTATAAACCTGCAGCACGGGCACAGCGTCAGTCTATACGCCTGCAGTAAACTGAACTCCCACATGCGTGCACTGGGTCTCAGAGTTTTAGGAAACCATTAACTGGTGAATGACACACTTGGGCAACGCCTGAAGTCAAGTCGTAAAACAAAGTTGGCCTCCCTGTGATGGTCCTCAGAAGGCAGACAACAGGAGGAGTTCTCCCCCTCCTTCTCTAAATCACAGAAGACTGTCTCTCCATACGGCTCGTCTGACAAAAAGGTCTATTAGCTGGACAGACAAATAACCACCATAACAGTAATCGTGGTTCTCCTCTCTGATTCTCAGGGTGGATCGTGTTAGACAGTCTGCTGGCTGCCAGCATCCAACAGGACATCTTCAGGATGTTTTCTACCCATGGTTCCTTCGCTCTGCTCCTCCACTCGTCTTACAATCCTGTATGTAACCTCTTCTCTCCCTCTCTCCTTCCCTCTCTTCTTCTCTCCCTCCCTCTCTCCTTTTCCTCCCTCCCTCCCTCCCTCCCTCCGTTTCTCCCTTCCTCCCCTCTGTGTGTTTCCTCCCTCTCTCCCTCCTTTTCACCTTCTTTTCCTCCCCCTCTCCCTCCCTCTGTGATTCTCCTCCCCCTCTCCCTCCCTCTGTGATTCTCCTCCCCCCTCTCCCTCCCCCCCTCTCCCTCCCCCCCCTCTCCCTCCCTCTCCACCTGAGCCTCTCATAAGCAGCAGAGGTGATACTTGGGTTTGTTTGTGTTTAATTAATCTTTAACGCTGTGAATTACTTTTTTATCTGAGGGCTCTAATGGCTAGATCATAGTGCTCTGGAGAGCCATTCAGGTCGTGTGTGTCGTGTGTGTGTGTCGTGTGTGTGTCGTGTGTGTGTGTGTGTGTGTGTGTGTATCCCCCGGGACTACCAGAAGGAGGATGAGGGGGGGGCAGAGGTCAAGTGTGTGTTGATGCAAATGAGAGTTGCATTATCAGCGAGATGGCTAATGCAGTGCACGATCAGACCGCCGGCCTAATAACTCCTTGAAGCCTGTGTGTGTGTGTGTTGTGTGTGTGTGTGTGTGTGTTGTGTGTGTGTGTGTGTGTGTGTGGGTGTTGTGTGTGTGTGTGTGTGTGTGTGTGTGTGTGTGTGACTCATTACCGCTGGGCAGGATGACAGAAGAGGGTCTAGTTAACATGGTTACGGCACAGAGCCTGTCAGGCCAATCAAGAACAGGAGCCCTCCTGTGTGTTGGCAGGGGGGATGAGAGAAGGAGGAGAGGAGGGAGAGGAGGGAGGAGAAGAGAGGAGAGGGAAGAGGAGGGCTGTTTTGGTGTGACAGCCCATCACTGGTCTCTGTGGGGCATGCTGGGCACCGAGGGGGGTGTCAGGTGTGTGTGTGTGTGGTGTGTGTGTGTCTCAGTGTGTGTGTGTGGGTGTGTGTGTGTGTGTGTGTCTCAGTGTGTGTGTGTGTGTGTGTGGTGTGTGTGTGTGTCCTCAGTGTGGTGTGTGTCTCAGTGTGTGTGTGTGTGTGAGTGTGTGTGTGTGTGTGTGTGTGTAACTAGGTGTTTGGGGGTATTTCTCAGCTAGTCTCGTCCCTTACCAAGCCCCATGGGGTCTTGTAACACTGCCATTCAGCTTAGGAAGAGGGAACGCACCATGAATCCCAACTGTCAAGCTAGGGAGAGAGGGAGGGGAGGGAGAGAGGGGGGGGGAGACAGCAGGGAGGAAGAGAGAGAAAACCGAACAGAGCAGGCAGAAAGGACAGAGGGGGGAGAGGGAGAGAGACGCATGGAGAGGGAGACAGGTAGAGCAGGTAGAAAGACAGAGGAGAGAGACACAGGGAGAGGGAGACAGGTAGAGCAGGCAGAAAGACAGAGGGAGAGAGACGCAGGGAGAGGGAGACAGGTAGAGCAGGCAGGAAAGACAGAGGAGAGAGACGCAGGGAGAGGGAGACAGGTAGAGCAGGCAGAAAGACAGAGGGAGAGAGACGCAGGGAGAGGGAGACAGGTAGAGCAGGCAGAAAGACAGAGGGAGAGAGACGCAGGGAGAGGGAGACAGGTAGAGCAGGCAGAAAGACAGAGGGAGAGAGACGCAGGGAGAGGGAGACAGGTAGAGCAGGCAGAAAGACAGAGGGAGAGAGACGCAGGGAGAGGGAGACAGGTAGAGCACGGCAGAAAGACAGAGGGAGAGAGACGCAGGGAGAGGGAGACAGGTATAGCAGGCAGAAAGACAGAGGGAGAGAGCCCGCAGGGAGAGGGAGACAGGTAGAGCAGGCAGAAAGACAGAGGGAGAGAGACACAGGGAGAGGGAGACAGGTAGAGCAGGCAGAAAGACAGAGGGGAGAGAGATACAGGGAGAGGGAGACAGGTAGAGCAGGCAGAAAGACAGAGGGAGAGAGACGCAGGAGAGGGAGACAGTAGAGCAGGCAGAAAGACAGAGGGAGAGAGACACAGGGAGAGGGAGACAGGTAGAGCAGGCAGAAAGACAGAGGGAGAGAGACGCAGGGAGAGGGAGACAGGTAGAGCAGGCAGAAGAAGACAGAGGGAGAGAGACACAGGGAGAGGGAGACAGGTAGTGCAACGGAAAGAGGATCGTGTAAAAGGAGGGAAGCGTTAATCTGACAAGATGACTGCAGTAATGACTGACAGCATGTGGAAGGATGAACACATCAGGGGACCATGCCAGAGTCACACAAACAGGAGGGAGGGAGGGAGGAGGGAGGGAGGGAGGGAGGGGAGGGAGGAGGGAGGGAGGGAGGGAGGGAGGGAGGGAGGGAGGGAGGGAGGGAGGGGAGGGAGGGGAGGGAGGGAGGGAGGGAGGGAGGGAGGGAGGGAGGGAGGGGAGGGAGGAGGGAGGGAGGAGAAGCAGCACAGTGGAAGAAAGAGGCAGGGAAGGAGGTGAAGCCAGACTGTGGAGACAGAGATGAACACTAACAGTGGAGCAGTAAGTTGGAGATAAAGAACGACACCCATCTCTCTGTCTGACTCGCAAACGAATCGATGCTGACAAGATGGCGTGGGCTGCCAGAAACACAGCTTCCAGACAACTGAACAACTTCTCAACATCCATCTGGGAAACAGCCACAACAGATAGCCTAACCCTCCAAAAACTGTCTCAACACAAACATATGAGGGAGGGAGGGAGGGGAGGGAGGGAGGGAGGGGAGGGAGGGAGGGAGGGAGGGGAGGGAGGGAGGGGAGGGAGGGAGGGAGGGAGGGAGGGAGGGAGGGAGGGGAGGGAGGGAGGGGAGGGAGATCACACAATCTGGTCCACCCTTAGTTCAGGATCCTGAGCACCCCTGCAGAGAGCAACACACACATCAGAGGAGGGCACACACACACACACACAAACAAACACACACACAAACACAGCAGGGGTCCTTTATTAACTTTGCTTCATTTGGAAAAGCAAGAGGAAATGTTAGGTTGGCAACTTTACAGCAAGAAAGGTTTACTGTGTACACACACACACACAACTTCCAGACCAACATCAACACACACCCCATCACACCCCCCCCCTTACACAAAACACCCTGTCACACACATACTACATAATCCTTCACACACCTTCCACACACACACCAACACACCAACACCCTGTCGAACACACACAAAACCCTTCACACCCCCCCCCCACCCCCACCACCGCCCCCCCCCCCCTCACCAGCATGTCGGTGGCCTGCAGGTACTGGCTTGCTCCCCCCCCCCCCCCCCCCTCACCAGCATGTCGGTGGCCTGCAGGTACTGCTTGCTCCCCCCCCAGCCCCGCCCCCCCCCCCCCCTCACCAGCATGTCGGTGGCCTGCAGGTACTGCTTGCTCCCCACCCCCCCCCCCCCCCCTCACCAGCATGTCGGTGGCCTGCAGGTACTGCTTGCTCCCCCCCCCCCCCCCCTCACCAGCATGTCGGTGGCCTGCAGGTACTGCTTGCTCCCCCCCCCCCCCCCCCCTCACCAGCATGTCGGTGGCCTGCAGGTACTGCTTGCTCCCCCCCCCCCCCCCCCTCACCAGCATGTCGGTGGCCTGCAGGTACTGCTTGCTCCCCCCCCCCCCCCTCACCAGCATGTCGGTGGCCTGCAGGTACTGCTTGCTCCCCCCCCCCCCCCTCACCAGCATGTCGGTGGCCTGCAGGTACTGCTTGCTCCCCCCCCCCCCCCCCTCACCAGCATGTCGGTGGCCTGCAGGTACTGCTTGCTCCCCCCCCCACCACCCCCCCCTCACCAGCATGTCGGTGGCCTGCAGGTACTGCTTGCTCCCCCCCCCCCCCCCCCCCCCCTCACCAGCATGTCAGTGGCCTGCAGGTACTGCTTGCTCCCCCCCCCCCCCCCCCCCCCCTCACCAGCATGTCGGTGGCCTGCAGGTACTGCTTGCTGGCCATGCTGCTCTCCAGCCTCTGGGGAACCTGCTTGATGTTCTCGATCTCGTCCAGCAGGTTGAGGACGTGCTTGTGCTCGATGCCCTCGATCCACAGCTTCCTCAGCTCGTCCCTCTTACAGTGCAGCAGCATCTTACAGGACAGCAGGTTCTCCTTCACCTGGGGGGGGGGGGGGGGGAGGATAGGAAAGGATCAGTTCAGTTCAAGTTTATTGTCCCCCAAGGAGGAAACTTGTCTTGCAGCAGGTAAAAAAAACATACAGATAGCAGTAACAGTTAAAAGGTACGTATGCTGAACACAGACTAGTTAAAAACACACCTGATTCAATTATCATTATCCTTATCAGGATTCTGCTGAGCTTCATAAGGACTTATTCATTTGAATCAGGTGTGTTGGAAGGGGAGGAAACATCTAAAACATGCAGGACAGTGGGCCCTGAGAACCGAATTGAGAACCACTGGGCCACAGGGCCAGCTACTCTGAATCAAATATTACATTTACATTTATGCTATATAAATGTATGTATAAATTTATGCTATATTTAGTCATTCAGCAGACGCTCTTATCCAGAGAGACTTACAGTAAGTACAGGGACATTCCCCCCTGAGGAAAGTAGGGGTGAAGTGCCTTGCCCAAGGACACAACATCGACACAGCCGGGGTTCGAACCCGGGTACCTTCTGATTACATTTACATTTATTCATTTAGCAGACGCTTTAATCCAAAGCGACTCACAGTAAGTACAGGGACATTCTCCCTGAGGCAAGTAGGGTGAAGTGCCTTGCCCAAGGACACAACGTCATATAGCCACAGCCGGGGATCGATCTCACAACCTTCCGATCACGAGGCCAACGCCCCAACCATTGAGCCATCCGACCCCCCCCCCGATTACTGGCCCGCCACCGTAACCGACGGTAACGCCGCCCCTCCTCCAGCTCACCTGCTTGATCTTGTTCGGGAGCAGGTGATGCGCTCGGTGATGCTCTGGTAGGTTCTGATGGCGGTGGTGAGCTCGGCGTAGTGCTGGACGATCTGCTCGTCCAGATCTCTGTCGCACTTCTCAAAGGCCTCCTCCAGGCGGCTCTTCTCCGTCTCTCTGTCCTGCACGTCATCGCTGCTGGAGAGCGTCCTGAACGCACCAAGCACAGGGGGAGACGGTGAAACCAAGGCCTTTTCATTCAGGGACGTTGGGGGGTATTAGAGATTGACAGAAAGATAGAAACAGAGAAACAGAGAGAGAGAAAAAGAGAGAGAGAGAGAGAGAGAGAGAAACATAGAGAGAGAGAGAGAGAGAGAGAGAGAGAGAGAGAGGGAAACATAGAGAGAAACAGAGAGAGAGAGAGAGAGAGAGAGAAACATAGAGAGAGAGAGAGAGAGAGAGAGAGAGGGAAACATAGAGAGAGAGAGAGAAACAGAGAGAAACAGAGAGAGAGAGAGAAACAGAGAGAGAGAGAGAGAAACAGAGAGAGAGAAACATAGAGAGAGAGAGAGAGAGAGAGAGAGAGACAGAGAGAGAGAGAGACAGAGAGAGAGAGAGAGAAAGATTTCAAAAGATTGAAAAAGGTTTTCGGAAAAAAAGTTTTAAAGTGTTTTTTAAAAAGAGAGAGAGGGGAGGGGATGGGGCGGCGTGGGGTCGAAGCCGAACACACACACACCCTAACCACTGCGGAGAAGTCTCCGCCTCCATGGTTCGAACCCTCAACCACAGAGGAGCAGCTTAGATCACCTGTAAAGCTGCCATTTCTCTATGAACGAGGACAGATATGAAAGGCAGCCATGATTGTTTTCACTCTCTAAACAATGTGCTCTTTGGCACACGGCAGTAGGGAGGAGTTTGTTCGGAGTAACAGTACATGAGAGACAGGCTCTCTCTCTCTCTCTCTCTCTCTCTCTCTCTCTCTCTCTCTCTCTCTCTCTCTATGTTTACATTTGGTCATTCAGCAGACGCTCTTATCCAAAGCGATTTACAGCACATGCATGGACATTCCCCCCTGAGGACAGTAGGGTGAAGCGCCTTGCCCAAGGACACAACGTCATGCTGCCAGAGCCGGGAATCGAACTGTCGGCCTTTTGATCACCAGTCCAACGCCCTAACCACTCAGCCACCTGACTACCTCCCACTTGTTGGCACTACAGTGACCAGCTTCCTTTTGTTCCTTGTTATAATCCCCCTCAGCCTTACCTCAGCCTCACCTCAGCCTCACCTCAGCCTTACTTCAGCCTTACCTCAGCCTTACCTCAGCCTTACTTCAGCCTCATCTCAGCCTTACTTCAGCCTTACCTCAGCCTTACTTCAGCCTTACCTCAGCCTTACCTCAGCCTCACCTCAGCCTTACTTCAGCCTTACCCTTAACAACCAGTTAAATCGTTTTACACTTTCAATAGTCACTGCTGAGAGTCTGTATGGAAGAAAAGTGAAAAGAGCAGCAAACGAAGATAAGATAAGAAAATCATTTTATTTGTCCCCCGGGGAGAAGGGGTGGGGGGGGTTGCAACTAACATAGGACAAGTACCACTCCATTTACATGTACATTTATCCGAAGTGACTTACAAGAGAGAGCTTTACAAAAGAGCTTCGGTCACTGAGCATAGCAAGCAACTTGATAGACCCCAAACATAGCGGGCATCTAGATTACAAAACATACATCATGAGAACCAATAAGAGCCAAGGGAAGAACTATAAGAGCATTCAGCTGAACATTATACAAGTTTTAAGGTGAGCCTCTGCCAGGCAGTAGTCCACCAGTGGTACAAGTCATAACACAACAATAGGAAGTTTCTGAACTACAGCAACAGCAAGGGATATTTCTGAGCGCCATACTAATTCTAGTGTTTCTAAGTGCCATTCAATTCTCGGAATAAGTGTCAGGCCGAGGTAGGCTCTGTGTAACGGAAATGTGTATTCATGTTGAAGCACTGTCCTCATACTGTGGTCCCTTTTACGTTGCACGAAAAGAAAACTCCGTTTGATTAGGGCCAATACAGTACGTCTGAATGTGGCTCCATGGGAGTCAGGTGGCTCAGCTGGTTATGAAGGGGGGGATCATGATCAGAAGGTTGCGAGTTCGATTCCCGGCTGTGCCAACATAACATTGCGTCCTTGGGCAAGGCACTTCACCCTACTGTCCTCAGGGGGGAATGTCCCTGTATTTGCTGTAAGTCGCTCTGGATAAGAGTGTCTGATAAATGAATGAATGTAGATGTAAAAGTGTTAGATGGGCTGAGTGTTGGTCAGCTGGTCTTTTCATTGACAGGCTGTGACTGCTGAGCCTTGCTAACCACTGAGTTAACTCTAGCTAGCCTTGTCCGAAGTCTTTTGAAGAGAAATAAGCATTTAGTTTGAGTAAAAACGTACTGAAGTAGTTTACCTGATAACAGAAATGAGCAGGCCAGAAGGATCTTTGCTTTTGCTAACGGCGCTCCTGTATCTCCCTGTGTCGGACGCCATTTTTTCCAGCGACTGCACCCAAACAAGGAAGACGGAGGACAAGCACGAGACGACGCCAACCAATGAGAAACGAGTAATTCGTACTGACTTCTGGGGTTTGTAGTCCGGAACTGACTAAATTCCCTGCTGATGCTGAGCAAACAGCACAATAAACTAGAGAGGGGAACATTTCTGGAGAAGTTATGGGGTGTGCCTGCCTCACTTGCTTTTATGTGAATTGTACACCCAATATTTCTGTATGTTTTTTTTAATACAAAATGCATCCGTATTATTTATAATGATAACATATTTGTAAAAGCCTGCATTTGTTGCTGGTCACACTAAAAACAAAGAGTGAAGAATAGAATTAAAGTTTTCTTCTCATTACCCCTCAATAATCGGCTGTAGCATTTATTCATTTTTCATTTAGCAGACAGTTTTCATCCAAAGCGCAGCAGCAGTTGAAGCCTTGAAACTCAAGCCCCCCCCAAGCCTTCCACATTACGTGTCACGCCCCCCCCCCCCCCCAAGCCTTCCACATTACGTGTCACGCCCCCCCCCCCCCCCCAAGCCTTCGACATCATGTGTCATGCCCCCCCCCCCACACACACACCCTATATTGATAATAGATAGATAAGATAGATGGGTGGGTGTATGGGTAGGTGGGTGTATGGGTGTATGGGTAGATGGGTGTATGGGTAGATGGGCGTATGGGTAGGTGGGTGTATGGGTAGATGGGTGTATGGGTGTATGGGTAGATGGGTGTATGGGTAGGTGGGTGTATGGGTAGATGGGTGTATGGGTGTATGGGTAGATGGGTGTATGGGTAGGTGGGTGTATGGGTAGATGGGTGTATGGGTGTATGGGTAGATGGGTGTATGGGTAGGTGGGTGTATGGGTAGGTGGGTGTATGGGTATATGGGTGTATGGGTAGGTGGGTGTATGGGTAGGTGGGTGTATGGGTAGGTGGGTGTATGGGTAGGTGGGTAGGTGGGTGTATGGGTAGATGGGTGTATGGGTAGGTGGGTGTATGGGTAGATGGGTGTATGGGTAGATGGGTGTATGGGTAGGTGGGTGTATGGGTAGATGTGTGTATGGGTGTATGGGTAGATGGGTGTATGGGTAGGTGGGTGTATGGGTAGATGGGTGTATGGGTAGGTGGGTGTATGGGTAGGTGGGTGTATGGGTAGGTGGGTAGGTGGGTGTATGGGTAGATGGGTGTATGGGTAGGTGGGTGTATGGGTAGGTGGGTGTATGGGTAGATGGGTGTATGGGTGTATGGGTGTATGGGTAGATGGGTGTATGGGTAGATGGGTGTATGGGTGTATGGGTAGATGGGTGTATGGGTAGGTGGGTGTATGGGTAGGTGGGTGTATGGGTAGATGGGTGTATGGGTAGATGGGTGTATGGGTAGGTGGGTGTATGGGTAGATGGGTGTATGGGTAGATGGGTAGGTGGGTGTATGGGTAGATGGGTGTATGGGTAGGTGGGTGTATGGGTAGGTGGGTGTATGGGTAGGTGGGTGTATGGGTAGATGGGTGTATGGGTGTATGGGTGTATGGGTAGATGGGTGTATGGGTAGGTGGGTGTATGGGTGTATGGGTAGATGGGTGTATGGGTAGATGGGTGTATGGGTAGATGGGTGTATGGGTAGGTGGGTGTATGGGTGTATGGGTAGGTGGGTGTATGGGTAGATGGGTGGGTGGATATAGAAGGATATGTTTTTTGTGTGTTTTTGTACTTTTTTATTACATGGGTAGGTGGGTGGATTAGGTTAGATTAGATTCAACTTTAATGTCATTACACAGGTACAAGTACAGGGTAACGAAATACAGTTAGCATCCAATCAGAAGTACAAAACAGTTATTACAACAGAATATAATAAGTATACTCAGAATATACACAGTATGAACAGATTAAAGTGATTTAAGACAAATGCACAGCTGTAAGTGTATACAGCGCATAAGTGTTATTATTGTCCAGGTGTGTGAGCACAGAGTGCAGCGCTGAGGAAACTGCGTCGTCTGTGCTCCTATTGCTGCGATAGGCAAACTGGTGAGGGTCAAGTGTGGGTGGAAGGTTGGTCTTCAGGTGTGCCAGGACCAGTCGCTCGAAGCACTTCATGACAATGGGTGTCAGTGCTACAGGGCGATAGTCGTTCAGGCACAACGGGCTGGAGTTCTTCGGCACCGGTACGATGGAGGTGGATTTGAAGCATGCCAGCACAGCTGCTTGAGCAAGGGACAGGTTGAAAATGTCCGTAAAAACTCCTGCAAGCTGCTCAGCGCATGCGCTGAGCACGCGGCCAGGGATGCCGTCTGGGCCAGCAGCCTTGCGCGCGTTGATCCGGTTCAGTGCGGTGAGGACGTCTGTTGGGTTGAGTGTTAGGGGTTGGTGGTCTGTGGATGGAGTGATTGGGGTGGCAGTCTCTCTGTTGTTCCTGTCAAACCGAGCGTAGAAGTCGTTCAGCTCGTTCAGGAAGGAGACGTCTGTGGATGGCGGGGTGATGGTGTTCGACTTGAAGTCGCTGATGATCCGGAAGCCCTGCCACATGCGCCGGGGGTCGGAGTTGTCGAAGTGCTCCTCGATCCTCAGCTTGTAGCAGTGCTTGGCCTTTTTGATGCCCCTCTTCAAGTCAGCCCTGGATGCACTGTAGGCCTGTCCGTCACCTGATCTGAAAGCAGCCTTGCGAGCCTTTAGCAGGAGCCGAACCTCCCTGTTCATCCATGGCTTTTGATCAGGGTACGGGGATGGATAGATGGATGGATAGAAGGATATTTTTGGTTTTTACATGTAAATGTTTTTTTTACTTTTTGTAAATTATGGGTGGGTGGATAGATAGAAGGATATGTTTTATTGTGTTTTTGTACTTTTTCAATTACTTGGTAGATGGGTGAATGGGTGGATGGATGGGTGGATAGATAGAAGGATATTTTTGGGTGTTTTTGTACTTTAGTGGTGGGTGAGTGGGTGGGTGGGTGGGTGGATGGATAGATGGGAGGACGGGTGGATGAATAGATAGAAGGATATGTTTTTTATGTGTTTTTACACTTTTTTAAATTACTTGGGTGGATGGGTAGATGGGTGGGTGGATATGTTTTTTTATTTTATTTGTATTTGTTTCCATAACTTTTAAGATTTGAGAACTTTGATGAAACTATAGAACTAATTGACATGTATGAAACATGCTCAAATTATGACAAATGCTTCTGAAGTAGGCTACTGTCAACAAGAGAACCCTAGGTTTCGCGTAATTTCGCGTACTGTCGCATACAAGTCATAGGAGAGTGGCCTGTCTCATAAGACATCATGGCAGGCCTGTCAGTGGGACACGTGTGCTTGCTTGTTTTTACAAAGAAGCGCGATTCGCGGTTCAGTGTCAGACAGCGCGAGCCTGATGTCATCCTCCACCTGGAGGCGGTTTCCGTACTTGGTTTTCAAGGCAGTCAATTTTGAAAACCCGACCTCGCACAGATAAGTCGAAGAAGAGGAAGAAGAAGTAATTTTACGGCGGCATCAGTCAACTAGCTACCATCATATTTATGCATATTTATTGCAGCTGCTCGTCTGGTTTTCAACCTACCCAGACGCTGTCATGTCACCCCACTCCTCATCACCCTCCACTGGCTTCCCATCATGGCCCGCATCAGATTCAAGACCCTGGTGCTGACCTTCCGGGCTGTAAACGGGACTGCCCCGACCTATATCAACTCTCTCCTCCAGCCCTACACCCCCACCCGTCACCTACGGTCATCTGCTGACAACCGTCTAGTGGTACCCCCCCCCCCTCAAGAGCACCCGAGCGCAACACAAACTCTTCCACTGCCTGGCTCCCCAATGGTGGAATCAACTCCCCACCTCCATCAGAAGCACAGACTGCCTTCTCACCTTCAAGAGAAGGCTTAAAACTCACTTATGTAGAGAATTTAATGGCACTTAGGAATAGTATGGCACTTCACATAATCTAATGTGCTTTTGAACAATCTGTTGGTCCCCATATGGTGACTTGCCAGTGTCGTTTGTTGTATCTCTTGCTTTATGTTCACAATCGTTGTGTTATGCATTTATAGTTCTTCCCTTGGCACTTATTGGTTCTCATGATGTATGATTCACGATCTAAAAAAACCCACTGTGTTCGGGGTCTATCACGTTGCTATTGTTATAAGAGTAGCGTGTGTCTGTGTGCGCATGCGTGCAGGTGTGAGTGAGCGAGCGGGAGTGAGGGTACGAGTTGGAGCGAGTGCTCGAAACGTTGTGCACGTTGTAGAAAGAAGGTGATCGTAAATAAAAGCCGCATCGTACTACCCAACCCGGAGCCCCGTGTTTCTTGTGTTATTACTGAGTAAGGAAGTAAAAGGGGTTAACCCCGAAGTGGAGAAAACTGCACTTCGGCCCAGGAGACGGCTTCTCCCCTGTGCTGCTCGACTACGGTCCTGTAGCCGGACAGGAATCGGTTAACATTGGCGACCACGAAGGGACCCTCTTACGTTCAACACTCAGTGGCGAGCACAAAACCGGGACAATTAGCCAAAAGTTGTTAAAGCTATGATGGCAGCTGCTAGCCAACGCTCCGAAGCACATGGAGAAGTAACTAACTACAATAACCCGTTCATGTCGCTGACTGCGGTGCATGAAGGTGACGTAGAAATTAACTCGGACTATGTGAGTAAGAGGAATGATACATCTGGACATTTTAATCCCTTTTTGAGTGAAGAGGAGCCGGTTAAGATGCGGCCAGAAACTGAAATACCACATAAGCCCCGGTTTTCCAGTACAAACCCTTTTGTTGACTATGAACGGGACAGTTACGGTATGCAAGACTGTGTGGGTAACGTGCAGAGCAAAGACCAGTGCTGCCATGTTCACAATCACCAAGTTCATGTCCCGCCATTGAAGCTGCCCCACATGGCCACGCCACCGGCTGCTAGAGTTGCAACGCCTCACACCAACCCTTTCTCTCCTGCTGGCGCAGGGAGTTATATTCACAGCACACCTGTTAACCCGTGCTCCACATGCCCAGGGCTGCACACCCCCTGCTGTGACCTACCTAAAGACACTTGTTATGGACAATTATCTGAGAAAAGACATGATGAGACAGTACAGCTAAAAGTCTCGTCTACAAAACGTGACAGGTCCAAGTCACATGCACGGCACCTTCACTATGCACATGATCAGTCATCCGAGAGTGAGGAAGACTACGACCACAGAGAGAAAGTCCCCATCTTACGCCCTGGTCAGTATGATGGCACCACACCATGGAAAGAGTATCTGCACAGGTTTGAGAGCTGCGCCCAAGCTAATCACTGGTCAGTAAAGACTATGGCCGTCCAGCTAAAATTCAGCCTGGTGGGTGCTGCAGGAGCAGTTGTTCATAGAAATCCTCGCTCTTCACAGTGGGACTACTGCCGCTTAGTTGAGGAAATGGAAATTGCATACGGCCCTTCTTCAGAGCATGCTGCCGCAGTGGCTATTGAACTGAGACAGCGAGTCCGTAGAATGGGTGAGGCCCTCCATGTTTTGAGGGATGACATTTATGGGAAAGTGTCAATAGCCTACAGTGACAGAACTGAGACTGAGCAGGACCTCATAGGCGTTGAAGTGTTCACTAATGCTATTGGAGATGCAGACATTGTACAGAAACTGTTAGAGCAGCGCCCCCACACACTAGCCCAAGCCTATGACATTGCCCGTCGCCATGAAACCACCAAGCTGGCAGCGTCATATGTCACCAGCCTCATGCACTCAGGGGTCCGCTGCACATCTGAACGGAGAACCCGTGTCACTGTGGTCCGGGAGGGGATAGAGGAGCCGGAGGTAGAGCCTGTTACAGCATCCTTGGCAGCCAGCTGGAAGCCAGAGCCTGCCAGCCATAACCACACATCAAACAGAGGTAAAGGCTGGGTTGGGAAATGGGAGGAGATCCGCTGTCATAACTGCTCAGGCCTCGGCCATATGCGGAGAGATTGCCCCTCTCCAAAGAAAACTGGGCGAGCCAAAGCCTCGACAACTAATCCCGAAGCCTCCAAGCCCACTGTGCTTCACTTTAAGGCACAAGGTCAGGAAATGAACATTCGCATGCTGGTGCACGATCTGGAAGTGTGTGCTGTGTTGGATAGTGGGGCCCGGGAGAATGTGCTGCCCCTACATCGCTACAATGCTACACACCCTGATGTCCGGCCTCCCCTCCAGCCATCAACGGTAACAACTATTCTGGGTGTTGGACCCGGGGACGTCCCTGTGCTCGGGGAAGCTGACATCCCTGTGCAGATAAACAACCGGCAGGTGAGCGTGCACTTCCTGATCGCTGACATAGCCGGTGATGAAGCCCTCCTAGGCCACCCATTTCTGACCCAAGCTCAAGCACGCCTCGATTTTGGAAATCACCGCATTGTGCTGTTCGGAGAGGAAGTGTCATACTTTCATGCACGAAGCAAACCAAAGGTGCAGGCAGTGAGAGTGGCCCGGACTGTGGTGCTGGAGGCAGGACAGGAATATCTGGTAGGCGGCACAACCCACTTCGAAGGACCAGTTAAGGGGGAGGTGTTGTTGAGCCCCACTAAGGGGTTCGTGGAGAAGCACAGAGTGCTGGTGGCCCATGTCCTAGTGGAAGCTCCACATCATAATACTGTGCCCCTCCGCCTCTTTAACCCCGGAAACACTGCAGTAACCATCAAGAAGGGGGCCATTGCAGGGTTCCTCCAGCCTGCCAAAGCCTTGCAGCCCATCGAGTGCACAACCCCACCTGAAAAGACTGTCAGCAGCTCCCCCGCCGTCCCGAAACACCTGCAGAAACTCTACACTCAGAGTTCCATAGCCCAGTTGCTGTGCACTTATGACAGTGTGTTCTCCACTGGCCCTGACGACCTTGGCTGTACCAACTTGGTGCAGCATGACATTATTACCCGACCAGGTGCCCCGGTCAAGCAGCCATCACGCCGAATGGCGGGGGAAAAACAACAGAGCGCTGACCAACAGATTCAACAGAGCCTGGAGACGGGGCTAGCTCGCCGCAGCCACAGTAGCTGGGCCTCACCTATTGTAATGGTGCGTAAAAAGGATGGGACATACCGCCTCTGTGTAGACTACAGGGCCCTCAATGACTGCACCATTAAAGATGCATACCCACTGCCCCGCATCCAAGACACCCTGGACACCCTCTCCAAGGCAAAATGGTTCAGCACACTGGACCTCGCCTCTGGATACTGGCAGGTGGAACTGACCCCCAGAGCACGTAAAGCAGCTGCATTCTGCAATAGAAAGGGACTGTTTGAATGGAATGTCATGCCGTTTGGACTCTGCAATGCTCCAGCGACATTCCAACGGCTTATGGACCGGGTCTTGGCTGGTATGCAGTGGGAGACCTGCCTGGTATACCTAGATGACATCATCGTGCTCGGCGGAGACGTGTCAGAGATGCTGAAGCGGTTGAGTCAGATCTTCAGCAGACTTCGCCAGGTGAACCTGAAACTGAAACCCTCTAAGTGCTGCCTCTTCCAGCACCAGGTAGCCTACCTGGGCCACATTGTTTCAGAGGACGGTGTGGCTACTGACCTCAGTAAAGTGCAGAAGGTACAGGAGTGGCCGACGCCAACATCTCTCCAGGAGGTCCGCCGCTTCATCGGTCTTGCATCATACTATCGGCGGTTCATTAAAGACTTTGCCTCTGTAGCTGAGCCCCTCCATGCCCTGACCAAGAAACACGCCCATTTTCAGTGGACAGAAAAATGTCAGGCAGCATTCGAGGAATTAAAGCGCCTGCTGACCACTGCACCAGTTCTAGGCTATCCGCTTGATGACGGCAACATGTTGTTGGACACTGATGCCAGCGATGTTGGCATTGGAGCCGTTCTCTCTCAGATCCAGCAGGGCAGGGAGCGTGTACTGGCCTATGGAAGCCGCAAACTGTCCAAAACTGAGCAAAACTACTGCACCACACGACGTGAGCTTCTAGCTGTGTTAGACTTCACATCCCATTTCCGACAGTATCTTCTGGGGCGGCCCTTCACAGTTCGCACCGACCACAGGACAGCTCGCCGAAGGAAGGACAGCTCGCCAGGTGGCTAGAGAGACTTGGCGAATACGACTTTGAGATCGTTCACCGCCCAGGCCGGCTGCACAGCAATGCGGACAGCCTCTCCAGGAGACCCTGCCGCCAGTCCTGTCCATGTAATTTGTCTGTCCCCTCCCTTCAACCGGTGAATGTCAGCGACCAGGCTGTCCAATGTGAGTTGGACTCGGACAACAACCTGATGATGCTGAGTCCAGTGGGGGTAGAGGAGCAGTCGGGTTTGGGGGCAGCGAGTCTAGTGGGGGTAGATAACGCTTCATTCGACAATTCAGTTCCCCCGGAGAAAATATTCCGGACAAGAACCAATGACTCTGACCTGTTTTCCGGCTGGACAGCAGAGGAGCTGCAACAAGCCCAGGGAGCTGATCCAGATATTGCACTTATCCGTACGTGGATGGAGAGCAGCAGTGAGCGTCCTCTGTGGGAAAAAGTTGCAATGTGCAGTCCAGCCACAAAGACCTACTGGAGCCAGTGGAACCGCCTTTACATTCGGGATGGCATCCTGGTTAGGCGGTTCTACTGCCTGGATGACACCCAGTTCTACCCACAAATTGTGCTGCCTCGTGTTTTTCGCCCTGATGTGATGAGACAGATGCATGAGGGGCAGGTTGGTGGACATTTCGGTGTAGAGCGCACAGTAGCCCGGCTGCGGACCCGATACTTCTGGTATCGGATGAGAGAGGATGTCGCCCTCTGGTGTGGCACCTGTACCAGCTGTGCAGCCAAGGCCAGGCCGCGCAGAACACCACAAGCCCCAATGGGCACTGTGAGAGTGGGTGCCCCTATGGAGCGTGTCGCCTTGGATATCATGGGGCCACTAAATGAGACCGAGCGGCACAACAGATATGTGCTGGTTGTACAGGACTATTTCACCAAATGGGTGGAAGCTTTTCCCCTGCCCAATGAGCAAGCTGTAACTGTGGCTGAAGTGCTAGCCTCAGAGTGGGTGTGTCGGTACGGAGCACCACAGACGTTGCACAGCGATCAAGGCCGGAACTTCGAGTCTGAAGTGTTCCAGGAGATGTGCACACTGTTTGGTATTGACAAAACACGCACCACACCCTTCCGACCTCAATCTGATGGCCAGGTCGAGAGGTTCAATGCCACACTGCAAAAGATCTTGGCTACCACAGCTGAGCGCTGCCACTGGGACTGGGACCTCATGATCCCCTATGCTGTCATGGCGTACAGAGCAACAAGACACAGTGCAACTGGTTTCACTCCCAACTTCATGATGTTCGGCCGGGAAGTGAGTGAGCCAGTGGATCTGGTAGCGGGCTTGCCTCCAGACTTCGACAAAGACTGTCCAGCCCCTGAGTATGTGCAGAATCTCAGAGAGCGCCTGGAGCTGGCTCATGAAATCGCCAGAGATGCTCTGGGTGAGTCTGTGAAACGAGCAAAAAGACAATATGACAAGAACTGCTGCCACACACAATATCAGATTGGTGATGCTGTGTGGTATCTCATCAAAGGCACAAAGAAAGTCAAGAATAAGATCAGGAAGTTCCTCCCGTCATATGAAGGGCCGTTCTTCATCCTGGGAAAGCTGGATGATCTGGTGTATCGCATCCAGAAGGGCCCAAGGACCAAAGTCAAGGTGGTTCATCACGACCAGCTGAAGCCCTATCGCAGCCGTGACCCGCTGGACAGCTCCTGGGTTATGGAGCAAGCACGGAGCTGGACACCTACAGAGGTGTCACCCCCAACCTTGGACCTGGATCCTGCGGACCCTGGCCCGGGGCTGTCCCAACTGTTTTCCAGTGCTGAGGGTGCTCTCAGCTGCCCCTCGGCAGATTCCACAGTGAACATTCCAGAAGCAGCTGCTTCACTCTCCACCTTTCTCCCTGCGGACTGTGCTTCGACCGCCCAGGCTAGTGGGGGTGGTGTAGCGAGTCAGAGCCAGCGTTCTCAAAGGCCGGACCGCCAGCGAAGGTCACCAGCCAGGTATGGTGAGTGGGCGGCTCACTGAGTTCATGGACAGTTCCCTAGTTTAAAGGACTTTTGGTTCACTGTTTTGCACTATTTTGTGCTGTTCAAACTTATTGTTAATTTATTATTGTTAGGTTCATAAGCAAAACGAAAAGGGTTTCGAGAGGTAGAGCTTTGATCGCTATGTCTACTATAACAAAAGAGAAGGACAACGAACTGTATTGTATTTTCAAGTTAAAGATAATGCTTGGAGTAAAAAAAAAATGTAACGATCACACTCATATAGCCAAGTCAGAGCTCAGAATGTGCCAACGCTTGCATAATGGGCATTATCTATGCCTTTATCTCAAGGTTTGTTTTGTTCCACTGTGATGTGTACACACTATGCCAATTAACTGCTAAGTAATTGCATTTGCACTGAAGCTGCCCTTTTGCTACTGCCTCATTAGTGATGGAATTTACTGGTTATACTGAATTCTCTTAAATGTAATGAGAACTGTATATCTGTATGACTATGCATGTGGATGTATGCTACTGTGCTGGAGTGGAATTTTGTTAGAATTTGCCATCCATAGTGGGGGTAGTGTTATAAGAGTAGCGTTTCAGAGGTGCTGTGTGTGTCTGTGTGCGCATGCGTGCAGGTGTGAGTGAGCGAGCGGGAGTGAGGGTACGAGTTGGAGCGAGTGCTCGAAACGTTGTGCACGTTGTAGAAAGAAGGTGATCGTAAATAAAAGCCGCATCGTACTACCCAACCCGGAGCCCCGTGTTTCTTGTGTTATTACTGAGTAAGGAAGTAAAAGGGGTTAACCCCGAAGTGGAGAAAACTGCACTTCGGCCCAGGAGACGGCTTCTCCCCTGTGCTGCTCGACTACGGTCCTGTAGCCGGACAGGAATCGGTTAACACTATGCTCAATGACTGATGCTCTTTGTAAAAGCTCTCTCTTGTAAGTCGCTTTGGATAAAAGCGTCTGCTAAATGAATAAATGTAAATGTAATGTAATGTGTTTTGGAGCATCGTCACCACAACTCCTTTTCGTACGCGTGACTAACTTATCCGTTGGAACTAGCCTACTATGGAAGTAGGTCTACAATCACCGACTTCTGAAAGGTGCCTGCAGTGTGTGACTGAGTGTGACAGTGAGTATGGCTATAGCCTATATTCTCAGGACAAGAACACAAGGACAAATACATTGATCAAATTTAAAATAAAAGAGACGCATTGATCCTTGGCAACACCGCGTAGACATGCGCAGCTCATTACCCTGAATGTCAGCTACAGTGCAGTCACGGAACACAGACGCAGAGGGGAAATGCAAAGGCAGAGCGGACGCAGTTTGTAATACTTTAAACTACTTGTTTTTGTACTACTTTAAATGCAATAAAAAAATACACCAAGACTACACAAAATATGCTGTGTCTAATTGTAATTTTGTCTTGTAACATGAATGGCGCCACACCCCCCTTCCGATCTCTACTCGTCCTCTTGAGAACCACTGCTTTATACCATACAAGTGTTTATCAAGTCCCATTGACTTCATTTGTCAACGGTTAACAATAGTCAATAGAGGACTGGTAGAAATGGCGAGCAGAGCCCTTTATTCTACCTCTCCTTCACAATATTGGTGCCTGGTGTGGTAGATGTAACACATCAAAGCACTGGAATCTGGACTACCTCACAAACAGACCCCAGTTTGTGAGAACAAGGGACGGTGTGTCTGATCTCCTGACCTGCAGTGTGGGGGCCCCACACTGGGGAGGCTAGCGACCTTCCTCTTCACCCTCTACACTGCTGACTTCAGACACAACTCGGAGGGCTGCGTCCTGCTCAAGTTTTCCGATGACTCCGCCATCGTTGGCCTGATCAGCGACGACGATGACACGAAGTACAGGCAACTGACGCAGGACTTCGTAGACTGGTGTCAGCCGAACCACCTCCTCATCAACGCGGGCAAGACCAAGGAGATGGTGGTGGATTTCCGCAGACGCCGACCTTCCCCCCCACCGTTGAACATCCAGGCATGGGACTATACAATCCAGGCTATTTTGACCTTCACTACACTTCTTTGATTATATAGACCCAGAGTCGTCCTGTTATCTAGATGAATGTTAAAGGGATTCCATGAAGTCGTGTGATTAGTATTACGTCTCAGGAGTACACTGCATGAATTAAGCTATGATAGTTTTACCAGAGGAACAAACATCTACCTCAGAAGTCTGCCTTAGCTGCACAAAATAAAGAATCAAACCAAATCAACATTTATTTGTAAAGCTCTTTTATAAGCAATGACACAAAGGGCTTCATATATGCCCTTTATAACTGCCCCTCAACCAACCTAAACCCTCAAGGAAGACAAGGAAAAACTCCCAGGAAAAATGGAAGCAACCTTGGGAGGAGCAATTCAGTGAGGGATCCCCTCCTCCAGAGACGGTTGGTGAGAGAGAGGAGCAGAACACAGGCTAAACATGGTCGTACATCTGGAAAGGGTTCATTGGTGTTTGAAACATCAAATCCCTCGCCAATGCAGACCGTCCAGCCGGTTTCTCCCTGACCTGCGAGCCAGAGGCAGGTCCTGGGTGCTGAAGACACAAGATAGAGCTGCTATGAGTTTCATATTGTGTGTGAATGTGGGTGTGTGAGTGTGTCTATGCAAAGACTGTGTAACCACACTGGTCACTGTCCAGTCTGTACCAGTAGACTTACAGACATAGTCTTCAGACGTTGGTCTGTTGTCCTCAGTGCTGGGAGCTGCTTCTTCTGGTTTTATCTCTAAATGTTGCATTTAACATGAAGTAAAACCAGTTACTAAAGTGAAGTTCTGCACATCAAACTCTGCCATTTAAACATGCTGTATCTCATTTAAAGACTATACAGAGAATACACCTGACAAATTACATGAAAGGCTCACATAGGAAGTCCAATATAAATCTGGATGTAGCTGTTTGGTTTTACCTTGAACAGTTTCTTGAAGCGAGAGAGGAAGTTGATCTTTCTCCTCTTCTCTGGCTCCACCTGAACAAGAGATTCCTCCCGTTTGTCATCAAAGGTCACCCTCCTCGATCCTCCGATCTTGGTTGGTGGACTGGGAGGTCCCAGGAAGCTCATCCATGGCCTGGCCGTTCACTATTGCAGTGGATACACAAGATAGAGCTGCTATGAGTTTCATGTTGTGTGTGAATGTGGGTGTGTGAGTGTGTCTATGCAAAGACTGTGTAACCACACCGGTCACATGTTTTACACTGTCCAGTCTGTACCAGTAGACTTACAGACAGTCTTCAGACATTGGTGTATTGTCCTCAGTGTGGCCGGCAGGGAGCTGCTAATCCTCCTCCTCCTCCTCCTCCTCAACGAGAGGTTCCCCATGTTCGTCGGCGAACGACACCACCCTGACTCTGTCAGGCTGAGAGGGCCCAGCCACCACCTCCACAGCCTGGTCCAGGATGTTAGCCACCAGGATGCTGGCTACACGCTGGTAGGCGTTAGAGTCGCCCTGCTGGGCACGGGATGGTGTCTGGGGAGGGCTGCTCTCGGGGCGGTGGGGGGGGAGTGTGTCCCCCTGCTGGTCACCGGATGGCGCGTGAGGAGTGCTGCTCTCGGGGCGGTGGGGGGGGAGTGTGTCCCCCTGCTGGGCACGGGATGGTGCACTGGGACCGCTGCTGCTGGGGCAGTGGGGGGGGAGTGTGTCCTCCCTCTGGGCACGGGATGGTGCACTGGGACTGCTGCTGCTGGGGCAGTGGGGGGGGAGTGTGTCCTCCCTCTGGGCACGGGATGGTGCACCATCAGAGCTGCAGCAGGGCCGTTGGGGGGGGGGCGTGTCTCCCTCCGGCATTAGGGTCACCCAGAACCTTCCCACCGCATAACCCCTGGGGGAACTGGGGGGAAAAGGGAGGTGATACTCCCCTGACTCCTCCTCTGAGCTCCTGCTCCCATCCTCTGACACCTCGGTATCATTGCAGCTGTCAAAATGGAAACAAATGTCATTTCTACTATGCCATCTTTCTTCTGTCACTTGTCTCTTACTTCCTCCTCTCTTATACCACAACACTATCTTGTCCCTGAGAATCCCCCCATCCTTCATCACTCTAACTCCTCCCTCCTCCTCCTCAATTCACTTGTGTCTCTACTCTATCTCCAATTAAACTGTACCATCTAGTCTGGCCCTCAAAACAGAAATCAGCTTGGAATGTATTTTGGGGAAACTGGCTAATATAACTAGTTTACCGGAAGCGATCATGCGTCAGTAACAACAGACACTGTGAGTCACATTGACACTCATATACTGTACGAGACAAGAATACAGGTTGGGCCTCACCAAAGACAGGTGCACTAACACACCCAAAAAATTGCCTAGTAGTAGACCAAGGAAAACTAGGTGTGGACACTGTATGACATAGTGGACATACTTACCAGGGAGACAAAGTACTGTTACAACAGCCCATCCTGGGTCTTGGTAAATCTAGATTGCTTTAGAATATCTTCTGGCACATGTAGTGTCGATGAATCCAAAACAGTAATGAAGTCTGTTTCACACCTGATCCCTATTTATAGAGCAAGGCCATCATTATGATGTCATGGAACACCTGCCTTTCGATTGGAGGACTGGCTTGATGATAAAAATTTTCATGATGTCATAATAGAGCTTCTTTTTGGGAGATCTGGGCTGATTCCAGCAAGAATGCTTGGCTGATTTCTCTATACCTCCAATATCTATGTACTGTATAAGCTCATGTATAGCGATGGGTAGATTTAAAACTAAACACTAGATCACTCCCTATAATGTTTGTAATTTTTTTATTTACTTATTGGTTACCAGAGGTTAGGGTTATGGTTATAAAGGACTAAATAAATAAATACATAGTTTACTGGTTAAATACTTGAATTAATTAATTTATCTATATCACAAAGACTAAATAAATGAGTCTTACTCAGAATTGTCCATACGCATTTGAAATCTAAGACCATTTCACTTTGCACGTTTGTGTGGCAGATCATATTTTTGAAGAAAACCTCCTCTATTAAACACAACATATCCATTTGTATGTTTTTAAATAGTCATTTATTGTCACACAGGCATGTATTTATCTCACGGCAAACAATGACACCGCACGAAAGCGTACATGTAGACAGCAACACCACTGGTGAAGTTTGAACCAAGTTTGCAGACGACAGAATAGAAAATACCGATCCAAGTTAATAAGCGCAGTGAGATGAGTTTGAATAAGCACAGAGAGGTGTTTCACTTGTGTGGCTGCAACATCATCAGAATAATCTGCATATTTGAGATTTTTTGACAAACATTTGAAAAAGTTATCGAGGTTAGGTTGTGTTTGATTTCAGAGATAAGCCACTTTATATCATTTTATTTTACATTCGATTGAAAAGGTATAGGCTGTGGAAGTATACCAGACATTATTAGAAAAACCTGTTGTATGAGAGATGTTGTTGTTGATGTTGTTTGAGATCTTATAAAGAAAAGCCACCAGTCCTCAGACATTGCGGGTTTATAAATAATGAAACAATCATCCATAGTGATGGTCCTACTTTAAACTGGCTCCTAATATTAGAGGCAAACTGTTTGCGGATGGTTTCAAAACGAAAGTTTTAGACTTGATCTCCGTGTGATCCGGGTAGAATGGCAACACCTATCACATTCATGGTTAGCTGGCCAGCTTCGTGGTTAAGAGCGCGAGAGCCCAACACAAGCTCTTCCCCTGTCTGGCTCCCCATTGGTGTAATCAAATCCCCACCTCCATCAGAAACACAGACTGTCTCCTCACCTTCAAGAAAAGGCTCAAAACTCACTCGTAGGTAGATTACTGTCCGTCGGAGACTCACCTTAAATTAGTTATTTCTTCGGCTAAAAGCTCTCATAATTCTTCCCTTGGCCCTTATTGGTTTTCTTTGATGCATGTTTCAAAATGTATAAACCTGCTATGTTTTATATCCAATGTTTTAACCTGTTTTTTTATTTTCCCCAAACAGGTCAGGCAGAGACAGCCAGTTGGACTTTGTGAACCAAACTTAGGGACACTATTTTCGACCCAGAGCTCTGTAAACCTTTTTCAACTACTTTCATTAAAACCATATTAGACTTTAAGTACGAGATGCCATATCTCTTTCAATGAAAATGCTGGGAAAAAGCCTTACACATACTTGAATATTTTGACAACTCAGAGGATAGTGGATACAAGGCTATTTGTCCCTGTACTTGCTGTAAGTTGCTCTAGATAAGAAGAAAACGTTTTACAAAATTGTTACACCATTATTATGTTGCTATTATACTTTCTAGAAAGCAAATAAACTGGTATTAAGTTTGATATTACATTTTATACCAGTTATTACCACATTGTTACACTGTTACTAAGTTGTTGTTACACTTTAGTATAGGAAATGTAAAGGCAGCGCGGACGCAGTTTGTAATACTTTAAACTACTTGTTTTTGTACTACTTTAAATGCAATTAAAAATACACCGAGAGACAGAGTACACAAAATATGCTGTGTCTAATTGTAATTTTTTCTTGTAACGTGAATGGTGTCGCGCCCCCTTCCGATCTCTACGAAGCCCCCCCACGGGGCGCGCTCCCCCTGTTGAGAACCACTGCCCTAGGGGATTAATAAAGTATTCTGAATCTGAATTCTGAATATTAGTGTAACAAGGTTTTTCTATTGCCAAAGGCATGCACACCCTAATAGTGACCCACACAAACTTGATAATAATCATTTTTATAACAATAACAAAAGTATTTTCAAATCTATAACTTCCCTGAGCAATTGAGGGATCCGATTAAAAACACAGTAATCACGTCAAACAATTATTGATAATGCTTTTCTAAAGTTTAGAGTAACAAATTAATTTCCGAAAATGAGAGTACGGTGGTGGTTCAGTTCTGTCAACAGAAGGCTGAAAGGGAAAACTTCTTCCTCTACCTCACAAAGGAAATAAAAAGGTGACAGTGTCTCAGCGTCTCCTCTGTAACACACAAGGACGAACAACCTCGGCCATCCTCCTCTTCCTCTTAGGGATGACCTCCACCTCTGTTCTATCATTGTGCTTCACTATGTCCTCTCTGCCTCTCTCTAGACTTGGCTACAGAGCGCTAGCCTTGGCTACAGAGCGCTAGCCTTGACTACAGAGCACTAGCCTTGGCTACAGAGCGCTAGCCTTGGCTACAGAGCGCTAGCCTTGGCTACAGAGCGCTAGCCCTGGCTACAGAGCGCTAGCCTTGGCTTCAGAGCGCTAGCCTTGGCTACAGAGCACTAGCCTTGGCTACAGAGCGCTAGCCCTGGCTACAGAGCGCTAGCCTTGTAGCCAGAGCGCTAGCCTTGGCTACAGAGCGCTAGCCTTGGCTACAGAGCGCTTGCAGCCGGGGCTGGGAAAGATGTGGCTGGCAGGAAAAGCTTGGTGAAAGGCCATGTGTGCTGCAGCGATGCTGATGGGAAGAGTGTTGCAGCTCTGTGTGCTGCTGCTGGAGAAGTCATCATTTACCTTGAAGTCCTCCAG
This sequence comes from Neosalanx taihuensis, assembly GCA_030340665.1. Classification (NCBI taxonomy): domain Eukaryota; kingdom Metazoa; phylum Chordata; class Actinopteri; order Osmeriformes; family Salangidae; genus Neosalanx; species Neosalanx taihuensis. The sequence continues at coordinate 8,780,413 of CM059307.1, forward strand.
CTCATCTAAAAGATCAGTGATCATCGGGCTGGGAGGGGGTGACATCATCTCCACGTCCTTGCAGTTGACAGGCCCAGAGACGGGTGGAAGGCAGGTGGTCGTGTTTGTCCAAGGGCAGTTTGTGTTGCTAGCCTCCAGGCATGTGCACAGGGGTGAGGTTACCAGGGTAGTAGCTGTTGGAGCTCACACTAGCCTGCTGTGGAAGGTGAACATGGGGGTTTACACCCATAAGGCTGTGATGGAATATTTTGATGTTCCATAGTTGTACTATCAGATATGGAATATTTTGATGTTCCATAGTTATACTATCAGATAGTTATAAGTTGTGTTGATGTTTTGAAAAACAGGACTTGCTAATTTGATCAATGCAAATGGAGATACCTGGCCAGACAGGACAATGAAGCCAGGTGACTTGCTAATTCTACCAGTGCAAATGATGCACTCTCCAGACAGGACAATGAAGCCAAACAGGACTTGCTAATTTGATCAATGCAAATGGAGATACCTGGCCAAACCGGCACCCACACCCATTGTGACGTCTGGAAGAGGCCATTTGGTTTTTGGTCTTCCCACCCCTCCCCTCACCAGGACCATGGGGCGGGGAGGGGGGGAGTTCAACGATATATAAGGAAAACCTGGACTGGGTTCAGGGCCGGTGTCCTCCAGAACTACAAGTGTCTGTGAGGCTCGGCCACAGAGCTCTGTTTATGTGTGTGTCTTGTGTGTATTGTCTGTTTTATGTTCCATGTGTTCCTATTGCAATACTCTGTTCATGTTAAAGGTTCAATAAATTTGTGACTAACAAACTTAACATACTTTGTGTCCTTACAACGTCCAAAACCAAAAAGTTCCCTTCACAAGGCCCATATAGGCTCCAGGAACTAGGGCTCACCATAGCCCTAGGACCAGTGTGCATGTAGCCAGGATGTGGTGGAGGATGTAGTGACATGCTAGGCCCATTGTAGGAACTACTTTCACGGTGGTTAGAACCTTTAAACCCAGGGCTGTTGCTTGGTCCAAGGTAGCTAGAGATACTAGTTCCAGAGTAGCTAAGTCCACTCCAGGGAAGTCCTGGGTACCTAGTGGTGCTAGATCCAGGGTTGCTGTAGTAGCTAGGTCCTGGGTAGCTAGTGGTGCTAGATCCAGGGTTGCTGTAGTAGCTAGATCCTGGGTACCTAGTGGTGCTAGATCCACTTACAGTAAGTACAGGGACATTCTCCCTGAGGCAAGTAGGGTGAAGTACCTTGCCCAAGGACACAATGTCATATAGCCACAGCCGGGGCTCGATCTCACAACCTTCCATTCATGAGGCCAACGCCTTAACCGTTGAGCCATCTGACTTCCCCCATTTCATCTGAAGAGTCTTCATCTGAAGTGTTGATGATAATGACGCCATTATCCACATTGTTTGGGCCAGAAACACATCTCCTTGGTTTCTTTCAAAGCTGCATGCAGCAGGGATGAAGAACTGGCTGGTTGAGGGCTGAGTGTCTCCAGCTGAAAGAACAGTGGAAGTGGCTAAAGGTTTAGTCTACATACTGAACGTGGTCTTACTTGCTCACAGGAATGTTTTAGATTTATTTGAACATGATAACATGTGAGACATAGTTACACCTACAGTACATTTCCACCACACTGACTAGTACGTCCAATATGTGTCATTGCTAAAATCAGAATCAGAATCAGAATGGGGGTTTATTCGCTATGCAAGATTAACAAACATAGAATTCACTGTGGCAGGAATGAGCAAACATAGAACATATATGTGGCATACTAATAAAATAAAAAATGAATACAATGTAAAATACACTACAGATATGATACATATAAACAAATAATACAAATGATACAAATAATACAAATGATACAAATAGTACAAATGATACAAATAACATGGAAATACAAATAAGATAGTTAAAGAGTGGAATGGGTATATATAGTACGTGGGGGGGGGGGGGGGGTATATACACAGCAGTGTAAACAGTGGTGCAAAAATCACAGTAGTACGTTTTTTAAGTTTAAAGTGCTGTGTGTTTAAACGTCACATAGTGACGTTAAGATATCAGTGAGTTCCCAGAGGCATAAAAACGTTTTCTTTTTGGAAGACAGATTTTAGGGAATCTTTCACCATGCAACGGAACAAAATACAAAATATAAGCAACTCAATCGAAAGCATGACAAACATTTGGACATGGCCGTTGTCTACTGTAGTCCAATGCAGTCCAAATGCAAACCCTAATTATCAGCATACCATTGACAAAAGTGCAACATTTTATCATGTATTAATCCATTATTGAAATGTTGCAGATAAATACTTTGACTTCATGAATGGTCATGAAGGACCATTCTTTTACAACTTGATGGGAGAAACATTTTGTTTACGGAGTTTCCGTATATTTCACAAGACAGTTAATTATATTACTCATTGTTTTTTCTAGTCCAGGCTATGGAACATCGTTCAAAATGACAGTTGTAAACTCAACAGAAATCAACCAGACAGAGAAGCAAATATCCTTTCAACTGATCCTTTGATTAAGGAAAGGTGTCAGGGAAGCAGGGTCCTTTGTATTGGCGATTTGGCGAGTATTATCTCACTGTATCTCTGGCCATCTCGTGGGCCCCAAAGAAAATGGAAGACGGCATTGATTTGGCGGGACAGGGTCGATCTCAAAGGCCTCTGTGCTGATTGATGTGCTGGTGGGCTGCCGAGATAACGGTGGGCGATCTGTGTGTTTCCTCCAACAAAACAATGTGGGAGGGGCTATTTCTGTTCTGTCAAGGGTTGAGCTTGCCCAAGTCTAATTTAGAAGTTCTTATCAACCTTGCCCCTGCAGCCTGCACAACCCCACCAGTATCTGCAGTCAAACTATGTATCATGACTCTGACTGACTTTTTAGGGTAAAGGTTAAATACGATTAAAAATATATATTTTATTTGTCCCGCAGTGAGGAAATTGCAGTTTGCAAAATCAGCAGTGTACAGTACAGCACTCAGAATAACAATAAAAAAATACACAATATACAAGATACAGGAAATCCTATAAAATATGAAGATATGGATCTAGAATATAAACTAGTAAAATAATATATGAAGTAAATAATATGTAATTTAACACTATGACTAGAAAATGTAATCGGATTCTACTATGTCATGTATTTTCATTTGTACTAACTAAATCCACCTGAACTAAGAATATTCCGTCAGACCATGAAGTTACCTCTTTAAAGGTAAATCTCCATTTATAGTACAGGCCTGGCCAGAACAGTTTCACCCAATCACAACGTCGTATTTCCCCGTGACGTCACGCTAGGGAAGTGTAGCCGGTGCTTGTGAGCAGAGGTGTGCGGCCTCCCTGACAACCTGAGAGACATCCCATCTAAACACAGCTGCTGTATGACAAACCCTCCATTCTGGAACATTCTGTGTCGCTTTTGACTGACAGCGGTCCAACATGGGAGCCAACAACAGCACGCGCCGGGTCTCCTTCGAGTCGGATGAGAATGAGAACGTGACTGTGGTGAAGGGCATCAGGGTGAGGAGCTCATTTAGCAGCTAATAATCTACAGCAGGGTGTTCTAACCTTATTCACTGCATGGTGGATGAAGATGAAGATGAGGGAGGTAAAGATGAAGATGTGAGAGTAAAGCTTGATAAGGTTGACAGGCATAGTAGCTGGCTGATGATTTATTGACGTCGCCTGCTTATAAAGTAAGCCAACTATAAAAGGTGCAGACGGATAAGTTTGTTTTAAGAGACACTACTTGGCACAAGATGACCAACAACTGGATACAAAGCTTTTGCAAAGCATATATACTAGCTGTAAGGTTGTCTCTGTCATACAGTGCTGTTTGAGTCTCATAAGTTTATATGTAAATGTAAGGTTAAGAAGTGGAGTTGATCTATATTAGACAGCTGTACTAAGAATGCATTTGTAATGTTATGATTTACATTAGTTAACTATTTACATATTTATGTTATACATGTATTAATTACAGATGTACATGTTTGAATATTTACAAGTGCATCTTTAAGACAGTTAAGCTAATCTGTTGATTCTGCCTTGCTGATTCCCTCAAGTTGACCTTAATTGAAGTGCTAGCTTCTGATTGGTTAACTTAGTCAAGTTGGGAAGAGTGAAATGTAAGAGAGAAGTCTGAAAGTGTTTAGAAAGTTATCCGTCTCCATCCTGCTATTTCTTCTGATAGAAAGTGATCCAACTACCACTCATTGAACCTGCACATTACATAAGCATCAACCAAGCAAGACACTCACCTGAAGACATTTGCAAACTGCTCCCCCTAGCAAACATTTACTCATCTGTTTCATCGTACTGCCCTTAAATTGACATGATGTTCCTGTCCAGAGTGACTTACAGCAAGTACAGAGACATTCCCTGAGGGAAGTAGGGTGAAGTGTCTTGCTCAAGGTCACATCATGTTGGCACAGCCAGGATTCGAACCAGAGGACTTCTGATTACCAGCCCAACTCCCTGCCCTCCTTGCAGTATTTTTTCCCCAACAGTAGCTACCTGACTGCAATGTGAAATCAAAACTTCAATATGTTAACTTTTGTCTTGGGGCAGCACCGGTGGTTCAGTGGTAGGGTTTTAGTGTGGGGCTTGGGTTCGATTATGGGCCAAGGCATTGAACATGAGTACAGTTTCCCTGGGACTAATAAGGCATAATCTTCTTTTTCCCCAGCTATCCGAGAATGTCATCAACCGCATGCGAGAGCCCCAGGCTCCGATGAAGAGGCCCCCTGCCCCCCCACGGATCCCCTCCCCTCCCCTTGTGGCTGATCCTACCCCTCTTCTCCTCCCCATCCCTTCCCCTTTTGACCCCATCCCTCCCCCTTTCGACCCCATCACCTCATTGCCTCCCTTTTCAGCACCCAGACAGCCCATTGCTGCACCTCCACTCTCCATCCCCGAGCCGGTCGCTCCCCCTGCACCTCCACCCTCGGTCCCCGAGCCGGTCGCTCCCCCTCCACCACCTCCATCCTCCATGATGGAACAGGTTCCTGCTCCACCTGTTGAACCGGTAACTCCTCCTCCTGCATCTGTTGAGCCCCTAGCTTCCTTTCCTGAGCCTGTTCCTGTTTTGCTTGCTCCCCCCCCTCCCATTGAAACATTGGCTCCTCCCCCTCCGCTTGAAACCTTGGCTTCTCCCCCTGTAATTGAAAGCTTGGCTCCTCCCCCTGTAATTGAAACATTGGCTCCTCCCCCTGTAATGGAAACCTCACCTCCTCCTTTAATTGAACCCCTTGCCCCTCCTCCCCCCCCTCTAAATGAACCCATCGCTCCTTCCTTCCTGGAACCCGTCTCCTCCTGCCAGGCTATCGAATCTGCCGCTCTGCTGTCGCCCGCTCCTCCAATGGAAGCTTTGACCCCGCCTCCGCAGCCCTGCGAACCAGTAGCTGCGCCTCCCCTGCTAGAGTTTGTTGCTCCGCCTCCTTGTGAACCAGTTGCTCCTCCTCCTCAGCCCCCAGTGGAGCCAGTTGCCCAACTTCCTCCTGCCCCAGAACCAGTAGCAGTTGTTGCCCCCCCTGCACCTCCTCCTGCCCCAGTGGAACCAGTTGCGTCTGCTCCTCCTGCCCCAGAGCCAGTTGAAGTGGTTGCTCCACCTCCTCCACCTCCTGCCCCAGAGCCAGTTGAAGTGGTTGCCCCCCCCCCTCCGGCTCCTGCCCCAGAGCCAGTTGAAGTGGTTGCCCCCCCCCCTCCGGCTCCTGCCCCAGAGCCAGTTGAAGTGGTTGCCCCCCCTCCTCCGGCTCCTGCCCCAGAGCCAGTTGAAGTGGCTGCCCCCCCTCCTCCACCACCTGCCCCAGAGCCAGAGGCAGTGGCTGCCCCCCCTCCTCCGGCTCCTGCCCCAGAGCCAGTTGAAGTGGCTGCCCCCCCTCCTCCACCACCTGCCCCAGAGCCAGAGGCAGTGGCTGCGTCCCCTCCTCCACCACCTGCCCCAGAGGCAGTGGCTGCGTCCCCTCCTCCACCACCTGCCCCAGAGGCAGTGGCTGCCCCCCCTCCTCCACCACCTGCTCCAGAGCCAGAGGCAGTGGCTACCCCTCCACCACCTTCAGCAGCACCATCTGGTGAGTTCATTACGCACAGCACCTGTGTCTCAGTATAAATATCTCTAAATGACTCCTGGATAATATCCTTTCAAGAAGACTGTTGTGATTGTGTTAAGAAAGTCAATCTTCTTGGGTGAGGCATTTATATTTATCGTGAATTTTATGAAGAGATGTTTTGATGAAGGGTTCTGCTGGTCTACATGTTAAGAGCCGGCTTTATCCCAGTGGTCAAACAGGTGGTTCACACCTGTGAATGTGTTGTTTTATTCAGATTGTTAGTCACCCTCTCCCCCATCAAATTCCAATTAGTCATCTTTCTGAGAACTCCAAATGCAGCCTCTTGCATACAGTGATGCATTGCCATTGCCAAAGTCTTAATGAAACGATTAATTCAGACTCGTAATGAATTGATTAGTCTTTTACGGTTAGACCACTTAAGACTCACTAACAGTTTCATGATTACCCCTTTTTTATTTCTCTGCCTTCTGAGATCTCGAGCCAATTTACAAACCTGACAAGCTAACTCATGGTTAGCTGACCAAACTAGCTAACCCAGGGGGTGTTCAATCCTGGTCCTTGAGGGCCGCCGCTGTCCTGACGGTTTTAGATGTTTCCCTGCTCCAGCACATCTGATTCTAATGAAGCGTCGTTATCAAGCTCAGTGGAGGTGTGCTGGAGCAGGGAAACATCTAAAGCCATCAGGACAGCGGCCCTCAAGGACCAGGATTGAACACCCCTGAGCTAACTAAGTACGCAGCCAACGTTTTGACCTCAACTTAACCGCCTTCAGTAGCGTCGAGTCTCATGGCATGTTAGCATTGTAGCTTTGAACGCTCACGTCAAAGTGTTATTAGTTGTTCTATGCGACACAGACGACGGTTGAAAATGATGTCACCTGTTCAGTCGACAGAGGAGGGTAGAACGTGGGCGGAAAGGTTCTTTAGCGGATGACAACCAGGGTGGGCGAGGGTCTCCCATCCCTGACGGAACCCGAACGGAGAGGTAATTAAAAAAAGGCCAACTTCTTCCACGCCGCAGTGCCTCTGGTGATTAAAACCACACCTCCGCAGTTCCACACAACAAACCTCGCCTCATTATGGAGACTGACAGCCTGCTTGGTGAAGAGCTCGTCGCAACTTCTAGATCTTTCTCTCTATCCTGGAGAAGTCCATAACCACCGGATCCTTAAACCTGCTTCCTGCTGGCGTAAAAGCCAGAGATGTAATCTTGTATCTGCGTTCACGCATTTCTGAAACAAAAACTGTTTCGAGTCGGATGTTTTCATTAGCGCCTGGCCGTGGTCCTAATTGTCCGCCATTTTTCTAACTGTCAAAAAAACGACTCCCATTGTCATTTTTAATTAGTTTGCAGATGAGAAGATAAATACGACAATCACCCTCATGTTTTATCAGTTTTCTTATGTTAATGCTATTTCTATTATGAAAGAAATCCGTTACGACACTTTACTGGGCTAAGTACTTTCAAAAGATGTCCTTTATAGATTTAAATAGCATATAAAAGTAGGTACAATAACTCCCTTTCGGTTATGTGACATAAAAAGCCTTGCCTATAGATTTTGGTAGGCCTATTCCTCTATATTATTAGTGAACCTGACCTATGTGTAAACTGGTAATGACACAAATCCAAAGGTGATCCTTGATCAAGAGGTAAACTTAGCTGATGTTAGTGTCTAGTTTGGCTGAATGTTACCCAGGTCTGGTTGGGTTCCAGCGATCCATGTTATTTGACAAGGTCATGACTTGCCTCCTGAAAATCCATCCAACAACTTTGAGGTCAAGGTGTTGGCGCTTTCATCTCGTGTTCCTCGGAACGAACAGGAAGAGACTCTGACCTTGGGAGATTTTCTAATAATAACCTCTTTTTTACCTGCGTCGACCCTCAGACAGCCAGTCAAGACTGTGCCATGGTCAGTGCAGTCTGAAGGCAGACCACCCTGGATCAGTGCAGTCTGAAGGCAGACCACCCTGGATCAGTGCAGTCTGAACGCAGACCAGCCTGGATCAGAGCAGTCTGAACGCAGACCACCCTGGATCAGTGCAGTCTGAACGCAGACCACCCTGGATCAGTGCAGTCTGAACGCAGACCACCCTGGATCAGAGCAGTCTGAACGCAGACCACCCTGGATCAGAGCAGTCTGAACACAGACCACCCTGGATCAGTGCAGTCTGAACGCAGACCACCCTGGATCAGTGCAGTCTGAACGCAGACCACCCTGGATCAGAGCAGTCTGAACGCAGACCACCCTGGATTAGAGCAGTCTGAACGCAGACCACCCTGGATTAGAGCAGTCTGAACGCAGACCACCCTAGATCAGAGCAGTCTGAACACAGACCACCCTGGATCAGTGCAGTCTGAACGCAGACCACCCTGGATCAGTGCAGTCTGAACGCAGACCACCCTGGATCAGAGCAGTCTGAACGCAGACCACCCTGGATCAGAGCAGTCTGAACGCAGACCACCCTGGATTAGAGCAGTCTGAACGCAGACCACCCTGGATTAGAGCAGTCTGAACGCAGACCACCCTAGATCAGAGCAGTCTGAACACAGACCACCCTGGATCAGTGCAGTCTGAACGCAGACCACCCTGGATCAGTGCAGTCTGAACGCAGACCACCCTGGATCAGAGCAGTCTGAACGCAGACCACCCTGGATTAGAGCAGTCTGAACGCAGACCACCCTGGATTAGAGCAGTCTGAACACAGACCACCCTGGATCAGTGACCCTAACAGACAGACTTCTCAATGAGAGGAGAAAGTTAACTTAAAAAAAAAACATTGATCCTGACTGCTCATTCTTAGGTCCAATCCAATCTCTCAAGGTCATGACCTAAATGACGTGGGTTTGATTATGGGTGCCCACGACTGAAGGGTATCGAGTTCATCTCCATCTATTGCTGTGCCCGTCTCTAAATTGTGTGGGGGTGTGTGTGTGTGGTTTGTGTGTGTGTGTGCGCGCGCACTGGTTAGACAACGGTCAAGGTTGATCCTCCTACACTTTCTCCAATTTACTATAAATATTCATAGTCCAGCGCCCACACACTGTGTTAGCCTAATAGCCTGCTTAGAGATGACTGCTCAGAGAGTGAGAGAGAGAGATGGAGGATGGGAGTGAAAGAGAGACACCGAGAACAAGAGGGAAAGAGACACAGGAGGGTAGAGAGAAAGAGAGATGGATGAGGGTAGGGAGAAAGGGGGAGAGAGAGAGAGAGAGAGAGAGAGAGAGCGAGAGAGAGAGAGATGGAAGGGGTAGGGAGAGAGAGAGACACTGAGAACAAGAGGGAGATACAGGAGGGTAGGGAGAAAGGGAGAGAGAGAGATGGAGGAGGGTAGGGAGAGAGAGAGAGATGGAGGAGGGTAGGGAGAGAGAGAGAGATGGAGGAGGGTAGGGAGAGAGAGAGAGATGGAGGAGGGTAGGGAGAAAGGGGGAGAGAGAGAGAGAGAGAGAGAGCGAGAGAGAGAGAGAGAGAGATGGAAGGGGTAGGGAGAGAGAGAGACACTGAGAACAAGAGGGAGATACAGGAGAGTAGGGAGAAAGGGAGAGAGATGGAGGAGGGTAGGTAGAAAGGGAGAAAGAGAGATGGAGGGTAGGGAGAAAGGGAGAGAAAGATGGAGGAGGGTAGGGAGAAAGGGGGAGGGAGAGAGAGAGAGAGAGATGGGGGAGTAGGGAGAGAGAGAGACACTAAGAACAAAAGGGAGACAGGAGGGTAGGGAGAAAGGGAGAGAGAGAGATGGAGGGTAGGGAGAGAGAGACTGAGAACAGGAGGGTAGGGAGAGAGAGAGATGGAGGAGGGTTAGGGAGAAAGGGAGAGAGAGAGAGAGAGGTGGAGGAACAGAAAGAGGGGAAAAAGCTAGTCAAATCGTGTGATAACACCCCGGTAATATCGCTCTCTTCTAAAACGAACTCTCGTACGTCAGCGTGACGTTTATGCAAACAGTTCTGATTGGGTTAGGCCTGGCGCTATACTGGAGATTCAAGGCCTTCTGGAAGGTTCTGCGGCTCGGGCTGCGGGCCGACGGCAGGAGTTTTCATCCGGAAGGTAAGGGCGGGAAAGGTGAGCGAGACTTAGTTGTCGGAGCTCCTGCGAGCGTGGGGAAGTGGTAATGTTACAGATTATGCCCTCGGCAAGGGTCCCAGGGTTAATGAAACCTGTGATGAGAAACGCAATTTGCCTTCGTCTGTTATCAACCCCTCGCTCCCCTGTCTTCCTCTTCGCTGCGTTTTTTTTTTTTTTTTTTTTTACTCCGGATGGGAGGATGAGGGCAGAGGGGGGAGAAGGAGGAGGAGGAGGGTGGGAGGTGGGGGGAAGAGAAAATATCAGAAATTGATGAGTTTTTAATCTCTTTAACATTTACATGTCCTCTTCAGGGTGGGCGTGGCCAATCTGGAATTGTGTCTGACCTGAGCAGGCATTTGAAGAGTCTCTGTTATCACATCAGTAATACAGCACCTTCTGTCATACTGGCCCACTTCTACAATCACAAAACGTGCGCCTGCCTGATGAAATGACTGGAAAAAGAGATGCAGCACTACTTATGAGATGAGATAATAAAATGGATTTGGATTGATGGAGAAATAAGGGATGGGAGACAAACGATTTTAAACGACTATGTTGACGTTGCGGCTGGATTTTCGCAACGCCTCACCTTCCCTCATTGACAAAGTAGCTTCTGGCGACGAATCCAGCGACTTTCTGCTACTTTGAAAGTCTTCGTTTTCGTTGTTCATTAGCAGCAAAATAACAAATACTCCTGTCCGCGCGCTTGGGCTCAGTAAGTTTTGTCGTGTTTTTTAATGTAACGTATATATATATAAGGTAAGAGGTCTCTATGGTCTGTCTTCTCTTTCATATATATATGAAATATTTTATATATATTAATATCTTTTATATATATATATATATATATATATATATATATATTAAATATCTTACCTTAACGTCCATCCGTGACTCTCCAAAACTCCTCGCGCTTCCCGCCGCACCATTGACGCGCTGCCATTCCTCGCGCTGAAACAGCAAGTGCTGGGCTGGCATCACCTTGGTAACGAGCGCCAAGGCGAATCCAGGAGGGCGAATGTCGTTAACGGTGGTATTATTTGTGTGTAGACTTGCCCCAGATTAGTGTTTAATGAAACACAGCGAAAAAAAGGCGACGTTGGTGCCGCACCTGTGGCTTCAGTCCCTACAAGCCCGGCGTGGAGGAGCGCGGTCTATTTAAATGTTAATTTTGATAGTGTACCGGCCCTATGATGCTAAGAGGGCCGGCTGAAATAATGACCCACTGTGATCATGCAGCAACACAGCCGCACCTTACCTGGGCACAGGTCCACCTGGG
>CM059307.1:8794332-8799332 GCA_030340665.1 Neosalanx taihuensis
TAGGAACACAGCATCACAGGAACACAGCATCACAGTAACACAGCATCACAGTAACACAGCATCACAGGAACACAGCATCACAGGAACACAGCATCACAGGAACACAGCATCACAGTAACACAGCATCACAGGAACACAGCATCACAGGACACTGTGACATAGGAACACAGCATCACAGGAACACAGCATCACAGGAACACAGCATCACAGTAACACAGCATCACAGTAACACAGCATCACAGGAACACAGCATCACAGTAACACAGCATCACAGGAACACAGCATCACAGGAACACAGCATCACAGGAACACAGCATCACAGTAACACAGCATCACAGGAACACAGCATCACAGGAACACAGCATCACAGGAACACAGCATCACAGGAACACAGCATCACAGGAACACAGCATCACAGGAACACAGCATCACAGGACACTGTGACATAGGAACACAGCATCACAGGAACACAGCATCACAGGAACACAGCATCACAGGACACTGTGACATAGGAACACAGCATCACAGGAACACAGCATCACAGTAACACAGCATCACAGTAACACAGCATCACAGGAACACAGCATCACAGGAACACAGCATCACAGTAACACAGCATCACAGTAACACAGCATCACAGGAACACAGCATCACAGGAACACAGCATCACAGGAACACAGCATCACAGGAACACAGCATCACAGTAACACAGCATCACAGTAACACAGCATCACAGTAACACAGCATCACAGTAACACAGCATCACAGTAACACAGCATCACAGGAACACAGCATCACAGGAACACAGCATCACAGGAACACAGCATCACAGGACACTGTGACGTAGGAACACAGCATCACAGGAACACAGCATCACAGTAACACAGCATCACAGTAACACAGCATCACAGGAACACAGCATCACAGGAACACAGCATCACAGTAACACAGCATCACAGTAACACAGCATCACAGGAACACAGCATCACAGGAACACAGCATCACAGTAACACAGCATCACAGTAACACAGCATCACAGGAACACAGCATCACAGGAACACAGCATCACAGTAACACAGCATCACAGGAACACAGCATCACAGGAACACAGCATCACAGTAACACAGCATCACAGGAACACAGCATCACAGGAACACAGCATCACAGGAACACAGCATCACAGGAACACAGCATCACAGGACACTGTGACATAGGAACACAGCATCACAGGAACACAGCATCACAGTAACACAGCATCACAGTAACACAGCATCACAGGAACACAGCATCACAGGAACACAGCATCACAGGAACACAGCATCACAGTAACACAGCATCACAGGACACTGTGACATAGGAACACAGCATCACAGGAACACAGCATCACAGTAACACAGCATCACAGTAACACAGCATCACAGGAACACAGCATCACAGGAACACAGCATCACAGTAACACAGCATCACAGTAACACAGCATCACAGGAACACAGCATCACAGGAACACAGCATCACAGTAACACAGCATCACAGTAACACAGCATCACAGGAACACAGCATCACAGGAACACAGCATCACAGTAACACAGCATCACAGGAACACAGCATCACAGGAACACAGCATCACAGTAACACAGCATCACAGGAACACAGCATCACAGGAACACAGCATCACAGGAACACAGCATCACAGGAACACAGCATCACAGGACACTGTGACATAGGAACACAGCATCACAGGAACACAGCATCACAGTAACACAGCATCACAGTAACACAGCATCACAGGAACACAGCATCACAGGAACACAGCATCACAGGAACACAGCATCACAGTAACACAGCATCACAGGAACACAGCATCACAGGAACACAGCATCACAGGAACACAGCATCACAGGAACACAGCATCACAGGAACACAGCATCACAGGAACACAGCATCACAGGACACTGTGACATAGGAACATAGCATCACAGGAACACAGCATCACAGGAACACAGCATCACAGCATCACAGGAACACAGCATCACAGAAACACAGCATCACAGAAACACAGCATCACAGGAACACAGCATCACAGGAACACAGCACCACAGTATCACAGTAACACAGCATCACAGGAACACAGCATCACAGTAACACAGCGTCACAGGGACACAGCATCACAGGAACACAGCATCACAGGAACACAGCATCACAGTAACACAGCATCACAGGAACACAGCATCACAGAAACACAGTAACACAGCATTACAGTAACACAGCATCACAGGAACACAGCATCACAGGAACACAGCATCACAGAAACACAGGAACACAGCATCACAGGAACACAGCATCACAGTAACACAGCATCACAGGAACACAGCATCACAGAATCACAGCATCACAGGAACACAGCATCACAGGAACACAGCATCACAGTAACACAGCATCACGGGAACACAGCATCACAGGAACACAGCATCACAGTAACACAGCATCACAGAATCACAGCATCACAGTAACACAGCATCACGGGAACACAGCATCACGGGAACACAGCATCACAGGAACACAGGACATTGTAACACAGCAACAGCACAGCATCACAAGAGACTAACCCAGGACACAGTAACACAGCATCACAGAACACTGTAACACAACACAGTAGTAGTAGTCCCCCCCCCCCCACCCCCCCAGAGACCCTGCAGGTCCAGGCCAGACGGTAGGAATGCTGCTATTGGTTGGTTCATTCCACACTGAGCAGCAGACAAATGGGAGGGAAAAATGTCTAGTTTTCCAGTCATTAATAGTGAAAAAGGTCAGTGTAGTATTTCTCTTCCTGGTGAGGTGAACCTCCTTCCCCAAACCCACCAGTGTTGTTCTGGTTGTTTGTCTCTGGATCAATTAATCATGCCTGAGAGAGGGCGCCGTTGTGAGGTAATTTCCTTGGTGCTGAGTGGGTGATCCATTAGCCGGCCTTGATGAGGAGGAATCGGCCTTTTATCCCGGCAGCATCTTCCTTCCTCTATTAGTCTCTCTCTTTCTCAGTCTCTCAATCTGTCACTCTTTCTCTATCTCCCTCCCTCCATCCCTCTCTCTCCCTCCCTCTCTCTCTTTCACAGTCTCTCAATCTGTCACTCTTTCTCTGTCTCCCTCCAGCCCCCCTCCCTCCTTCCCTCTCTTTCTCAGTCTCTCTGTCTCTGTCTCTGTCTCTCTCTCTCTCTCTCTCTCTCCTTTCTCTCTCTCCTTTCTCTCTCTCTCTCTCTGTCTCTCCTTTCTATCTCTCCCTCCCTCCCTCCCTCCCTCCCTCCCTCCCTCCCTCCCTCCCTCCCTCCCTCCCTCCCTCCCTCCCTCCCTCCCTCAGTCTCTCAATCTGTCACTCTTTCTCTATCTCTCTCCACCCCCCTCCCTCCTTACCTCTCTTCTTTCTCAGTCTCTCAATATGTCTCTCTCCCTCTGCCTCTCCATCCCTTTCTCTTTCTGTCTTTCAATCTGTCACTCTAATCCATCTTTCTCGCTGCATCACTCTCTTCACTCTCCCTTTCTTTACTCTCTCTCCCTCATTCATAGCTCTCGCTGCATCACTTTCTTCATCACTTTCTTTCCCCCCTCTCTCTCCGTCTCTCTCCCAGTCCCTTCCCTTTGTCTCTCCTCCGTTCATCCTCCTCACCCCCCCCCCCTTCCTCCTCCCTCCCCCCTCTCCTCCACCGCAGCAGAACAGGTGTGCGAGGCGTTGCGGGCGATAAACACTTCATCCCCCCTCGCTAATGTTGCACATGTGCCTGCGCATTGTGTGGCGACAATAAAGTTGACTTGAATTGAATGAATGGTTGTGGATGAACTCCAGGGGCTGTGGTGAATGAGAGGTGTGATTAGCCTGAAGGCAGCCCCGGCCTCTTAATGACAACACTAAGCAGAGGCAGCTAGTTCAGACTGGGGAAAGTGGTTACATTCGGGGGGGGGGGGGGGGGGGGGGCGTCCATGGACAAGGACATCTGAACATTCAAAACTCTCCCCGGACGATAGGAAAAGGGATCGATTTCCTTTCTTTGTACGGCGAGGTAATCTGTCGTTTTAGTCGACTATTGACCCTCGCTATAGAAGCACGCTAGTTATTTGTCCAAATTGCGGCTTGAATTCATCGGGTAGCCCCGCCTCCCGCCTCTCCGGCCTCTCTCCTCTCCTCCCGCCTCTCCCCCCCCCCCTCTCAGTGTGGAAGCCGACGTCAATAACCAGGTTGGAAGGCTGGCTGTCTTGCTGGAGTGTTTGAGGGAGCGGGGGTCTTAATTGCAGGACAGACACCTAACTGAATTATTGTATAAAATGCTTTTAAGGGTAAACATAGAGGATTTGCCTTCCTGGCTGTGGCCTTGTTGGGCCAAGGGGACTCATGGATGCCTGTCGCATTGCCTTGGCAACGCCATTAAGAGGAAGTAGTGGTTTTATTGACCATGATGCTTTGCTTGGACGGACAGAATCAATATTTTCTTTAATGTTGTCTCTTCACTATGTTCTCTCTGGGCTTTTTTATATTATGTTTGTGTTTTCAATTGCCCAGGGGAAGATGGGGAAGTACTGGGGGACTGGAGGAGAAGGGAGGGAGGAGAGGAGAGGGGAGGGAGGAGAGAAGAGGGGAGGGAGGAGAGAAGAGGGGAGGGACTGGAGGAGAGGGGAGGGAGGAGAGAAGAGGGGAGGGACTGGAGGAAAGGAGAGGGACTGGAGGAGAGGGAGGGACTGGAGGGGAGGGAGGAGAGGAGAGGGAGAAGAGGAGAGTGGAGGAAGGAGAGGAGAGGGGAGGGAGGAGAGAAGAGGGGAGGGACTGGAGGAGAGGGGAGGGAGGAGAGAAGAGGGGAGGGACTGGAGGAGAGGGGAGGGAGGAGAGGAGAGGGGAGGGAGAAGAGGAGAGGGGAGGGAGGAGAGAAGAGGGGAGGGAGGAGAGAAAAGGGAAGGGACTGGAGGAGAGGGGAGGGACTAGAGGAGAGGGGAGGGAGGAGAGGAAAGGAGAGGGGAGC
>CM059307.1:8804332-8831832 GCA_030340665.1 Neosalanx taihuensis
TGATTCCCACGATGTATGTTTCACGATCTAGAAGCCTGCTGTGTTCGGGGTCTATCACGTTGCTATGCTCAGTGACCGATGCTCTTTGTAAAAGCTCTCTCTTGTAAGTCGCTTTGGATAAAAGCGTCCGCTGAATGAATACATGTGAATGGAAATCACTAGAACAAACACAGTTCCTAACGGACTGACTGAAGTGAGGAAGAGGAGCTCGTTGGCTATCAGGCGAAGGCGTCGCTCCACCTCGCCAGTCAGCACCGCCCCTTCGCCTGGCCCGTTGCTAGGCAACTAGGAGAGCCCTCTCATAGGACCGTGCTGGTTTTCCCTCCGGACCGGCAGCTTCCGAGCCCATCATGGCCGCCGCTTCCTCGGTCAACACGCTTGAGTTTCTCCGAGGGGTCGACAGTCCGTCTCCGGGGGGGGCTGTCACGGCGGGTCAAGAAACTTTTCGAAGTCTTGATGTTTCCTTGTTACTGTCGTCACTTAGCGACACCCCCCCCCCCTACCCCCTACCCCCCCCCCCCAACATCATGTTCAGCTAAAAGCTCTTATAGCTCTTCCCTTGGCACTTATGGTTCTCACGAAGTATGTTTCACAATCTATAAGCCTGCTGTGTTTGGGGTCTGTCACGTTGCTATGCTCAGTGACCAATGCTCTTTGTAAAAGCTCTCTCTTGTAAGTCGCTTTGGATAAAAGCGTCTGCTAAATGACGTCGTAAATGTAACTGTGTGTGTGTGTGTGTGTCCAGGCTGCAGCAGGAGAAGAGCCAGGCGGAGGCCCTGGCCCAGGCTGAGGCCCAGGCTCAGGTCCCAGACGAGGTGTCTCGTCTCCTGGCTGTGGAGCGAGCAGGAGCCCAGCAGAGCCTCCAGGAGGCCGTCCTCAGAGAGAGGCTGAGCACCGAGGACGAGAGGGTCCGCGCCCAGCTCTACGTGAGTCTCACACTTACACACACACACACACACATATACCACACACACACACACACATACACACACACATATAGACACCACACACTCACACACACACCTATACACACACATATAGACACCACACACACACAGACATATACCACACACACACACACACACACACAGACAGACAGCAAGCACACACACACACACACACACACACACAGACAGCACGCACACACTCAGACAGACAGACACCACACACACACACACACACATACACGCACATACACACATATAGACACCACACACACACACCAGATATATACCACACACACAGACAGGTAGACACCGCACACACACACAGACACACACGAACAGACAGACACCACACACACACACACACACACACACACACACAAACTCACACACACTCATACACAGACACCTGCTCGCACCCACACACACCCACACTCATACACACACACACACACACACACACACGGCGCTAGGCTAAAATAACACAGCATGATCCCTTATCTGTGTTGCGTTGGGTGGCAGGACTGAAGGCACATCCTGGTTAGAACGACATCATCTCCCTGGTCCTATATCCTGGCCAATCAGAGACAACCTCATTCCAGGGAGCTGGGCTTTTATTTGCTGTAAATTGCCCTTGTAAACATGAAGGGGCAATCATCCACCCTGTCTCTCACACACACACGCACGCACGCACGCACGCACACACACACACACACACACACACACACACACACACACACACACACACACACACACACACACACACACACACACACACACACACAGTGCCTCAACGACCCACAGATTATTTGTAAAACAAGCCTATTTCCCTCAGAGCTGCTGGTGTTTATACACCTTTGCTATTGATTCCTCAGCTCGTTCCACAAGATCATCGCCCTAATAGAAATATGAATCATTTCAGAGAGGGGGGGGGGGGGGGGGGGGGTGGAGGGGGGGTGGGGGGTTCTGGGTCGGGTCCGCGCCTTCTGAGAGGAGCTCGGGGTTAGTCATTGGTAACGCCATCTTGTTTTACGAAAACAGAGAGGGGTTGTGGATGTCTCCTTAGTGTCTCTTTCTTAGGCTGGCCTATTTTTTACGTGAGTTGTGTGATCACACACACACACACACACACACACACACAGAAGCACTGCTGCAGAAGTTCTCTTCTAAGTGAGAGCGACAGAGAGAGCGACAGTGTGTGTGTGAGTGTCAGTGTTCCTCTGGAGTGCTGAGGTTAAATAGCATCAGCGAGCCGTCCTCTCTGTCTCCTGCTCTGGCCATTGTCCGCTCTGTCAGCCTCTTTGTTAAAGATGTTGGAAATGGACTTTCTTTCTTTAAAAGGCAGAAGCCAGCCTAGTTACTGAATGCCCAGCCCTCCAAAACCCCTAGTCATTTCTTAGTGTCAACTTTGCAAAAGCAGATATTTTTCCCCTACATTTGCCCATCCGTCTTTGAAAGTGCACTCGCTTTCGAATCCTTCTTTTTTCCCCCCCTCATGGATTCCTTTTTTATTTATTTTTTAAAGCTAAGATTCATTACTGAAATGAATGTTCCAGCTAACTGTGTTAGATGTGCACCCAGAAGTCATAAATAATTGTGTAATTCCGTATCGATGCGGGGTCATTTGCACGCTTGAAATGCTTTTTCACGATCCCTTGACCGGAGACAGAGACCCTCGGCATGGGTCAATCAATGTTTCACGTTTACATCGTACATACACACATTTTACCCCCCCCCCCCCACCACCACATCTTTTAAAAATAAGTTTGAAATTGGACGTTTAGAAATGAGTGCTGATTGTGTAGCGTAAGTAGTTGAAAAGGAGTGCTTGTGTGGAGCAGTGAGCTGTAGTATCCTGAGCTCAGCTCTCTGTGATTGAGCCTTCACAGGTGATTAGGGAAAGCTTTAGTTCTGCTCTGTAGTCTACCTGAGCCGCTACATTAGCATACAGGCTATTGATCTGGACTGGAAAGAAAGGCTAACAGCGCTAGGAAGCTAGCCAGCTAGCTCCAGTTCACCTGCATGTCATTGCACAAGCTCCAGCCGAGGCTTGTCTTCAGCATAGTGCAGTGGATCTTAACCTTGTTGGAGTTACTGAACCCCACCAGTTTCATATGCGCTTTCACTGAACCCTTTTAATTGGATTGTGTCATCATGAATCATATGAGTCGGATGTGTGTGTTGACCTCTGCCGAACCTGAGACTGACTCACCGAACCCCTGAGACTGACTCACCAAACCCTTGAGACGGACTCACCGAACCCCTGAGACTGAGTCACCGAACCCCTGAGACTGACTCACCAAACCCTGGAGACAGACTCACCGAACCCCTGAGACTGACTCACCGAACCCCTGAGACTGACTCACCCCTGAGACTGACTCACCGAATCCCCTGACACTGAGTCACCGAACCCCTGAGACTGACTCACCCCTGAGACTGACTCACCGAATCCCCTGACACTGAGTCACCGAACCCCTGAGACTGACTCACCCCTGAGACTGACTCACCGAATCCCCTGAGACTGACTCACTGAACCCCCGAGACTGACTCACCGAACCCCGAGACTGACTCACCGAACCCCCGAGACTGACTCACCGAACCCCCGAGACTGACTCACCGAACCCCTGAGACTGACTCACCGAACCCCTGAGACTGACTCACCCTTAAGACTGACTCACCCTTGAGACTGACTCACCCTGAGACTGACTCACCCCTGAGACTGACTCACCGAACCCCTGAGACTGACTCACCCCTGAGACTGACTCACCCCTGAGACTGACTCACCCCTGAGACTGACTCACCCTTGAGACTGACTCACCCCTGAGACTGACTCACCCCTGAGACTGACTCACCCCTGAGACTGACTCACCCCTGAGACTGACTCACCCCTGAGACTGACTCACCAAACCCCCGAGACTGACTCACCCCTGAGACTGACTCACCCCTGAGACTGACTCCCGATGACTGAGGTGATCTGTAATTCAGGCTTACTCAGAGAACACTTCATCAGTCGTCTCTTTAAGTCTGTTTTCTAACTAAGCTGATGGATAGAAGCTGCTGGTGTTTTTTCCTCTCACTGGGGTTTATGAGCCTTGTGATCTGGTTTGAGTGCTGCGCCCTGAGGGGTCAAAGGTGCCCGCTGGCCCATGTAGCGATGGACTCATTTGCACACAAATGACTTTTTAAATTACATTACCGACTCCAGCTCCTTTTGGAGGGGAGCTGTTACCCAAAACTAGCTGCTGTATCATGGAAGAGACTGGGATCCGCTTGTGAACTGATCCAGACGTTATTTATTTAAAATAAATCATGAATAAATAACTAAAAACTTCATTTATCAGATGCTCTTATCCAAAGCAAGTACAGGGACATTCCCCCCTGAGGCAAATAGGGTGAAGTGCCTTGCCCAAGGACACAACGTCACGTAGGCACAGCCGGGAATCAATTCAGAATTTTCAGAACATTATCGGCGCACAAGCCTTCTGAAATTGGGAAAACACAAATAGATTTTCGAGGAGAAAAAAAGGATACATGCCAGAGCCTGTAACCAAAAAAAAACACAGACAGCAGACAGATAAGCAACAACAACAAGCAGTTCAAACCTCACAACCTTCCGATTATGAGGCCAACGCCTTAACCCGCTGAGCCACCTGACCCAACACCATAACAGTAGACGCACATCCAAGATGGCAGCAGATGAACTGGAGGGGCAGTATCGGCTTCATCCCCCTCCTGTCCATCCATCCGTCTTTGTTTTAATCAAGTCATACGCTCCTCCGTCTCTTTTTTTCCCCCTCCCTTCTTTCTTTCTTCATTCTCTCCCTCCTTCTTTCTCCGTTTCCCAACGGCTCGCCTGCGGAGCTCGACGTCAGAGCAGCCAATCAATCAAGAGTCACATCATTCATCCAGACGCAGCGAGCGGGCTCCCAAGGCAGACGTTTCAATCAAACCCGGAGTCATCAATCTTTCGGGGGGGGGGGGGGGGGGGGGGGGGGGGGGGGTTCTTACCTCGACAGGGTCTGGCCTCGCCGGCTGCAGCTCGGTCTGGCCAGCGCAGAGCTGGGGGATCCCCCCCCCACCCCCCCCCACCTCGATCAGTCACCTTTTAACAACCGCAGAGGAAATCCCAGCTGTTTGACTTCTGAGAGCAGTAACTACCTCAACTGAAGCTTTTTTTATTCTTATTTTGTGGGTATTTTGCCCCTTAATGGAGTTATCATTTGATACTACAAGCACTTATAACAAGCCTAGATTGTATCCATGGTGATATCTGGCCATCTTTTCTCCTATAAGAGGATTATTTAGTACTGAGGGTTCAGCAGTATCTTGGTCACCAGGCCTTGAGATGGGATTCTTCATGCAGGCTCTGGAACAGCAGGCGTTCAGTTCAGATGTTACCGCAGCCTCCTCCTCCTTTCCTCCTCCTCTTCCTCTCCTCCTCTTCCTCTCCTTCTCTTCCGTTCCTCTCCTCCTCTTCCTCTCCTCCTCCTCCTTTCTTCTCCTCCTCTTCCTCTCCTCCTCCTCCTCTCCTCCTCCTCCCTTCCTTCTTCTCTTCCTCACCTTCTCCTCCTTTCTTCTCCTCCTCTTCCTCTCCTCCTCCTCCTTTCCTCCTTCTCTTCCTCTCCTCCTCCTTCTCTTCCTCTCCTCCTTCTCCTTTCCTCCTTCTCCTCCTTTCTTCTCCTCATCTTCCTCTCCTCTTCTTCCTCTCCCCCTCTCCTCCTCTCCCCTTCCTCTCCTCCTTCTCTCCTCTCCTCTCTACTTCTCTCTCCTTCCTCATCTTCTTCCTCTCCTCCTCTCCCCTTCATCTTCCTCTGTCCTCCTTTCCCCTTCCTCCTCCTCCTCCTCTCCTCTCCCATTGCTCCTCCTTTTCCTCTCATCCTCCTCTTCCTCTCCTCCCCCCTCCCTTAGTCCACTCCCCCTCCATCAGAACACCTCCCTGTACCTCTTTAAACTGCTTTCATTTGCTGCAGGCTTGCTTGAAATGAGTTATGGTTAAGCTTTCCTTTTATAGAGAACTACTTCTCTCTCACACACACACACACACACAAACACACACACATAGACACTCTACAATTCCTTAAAAACTGCCATTCCCAGCAAATGTTCCCCCCTTTTGCAAATCTGTGTACTTCAAATGCTGTGGCAGTTCAGATAAACGACTGGCCCTGGCTGATAATGGACCTACAATTTAATTTCCAGGTATTAGAGAAGACTTGCTGCGTTTAGAATTGGAGGCTTGTTGGTGGTATTTTGAAAACGGCGTCTCTTATTTTCCTCCCGTTCCTTTTTCCTCTCTCCGCTATGGGGGGTCGAGGGGAATGGGAATTCATGTTTTCATGTGGTTCTCTTCAGGTGATATAAACAGGTAGTGCTGAGGGGGGCCTGCGCCTCCGTGGTAACGGCTGTTTAAACCTGCCTGACTTGCATCAGACAGAATCCCCCCCCCCCCCCCCCCCCCCTCCTGGGAGGCGGCTGCTTTGAATCCCTGACCCCCAGGATCACTGGAACACCTGGAGGAACCGGAGCTGTCAGTCTCCTCAGCTGGGTGTCCTTCAGACGTCCTCTGGATGCCTGCTCCCTGCTCTCCCCTGAAGCAGAGGCCGGGGATTCGCGGGCTGGGGCCTCGCAGGCTGGGGCCTCGCGGGCCGGGGACTCGCAGGCTGGGGCCTCGCAGGCCTGTGTGTGTGTGTTCATCCAGGTTCAGGCTCAGGTTCATCCATCCTGCCATTTCTTAACTCCCCCCCCCCCCCCCAGCAGCACCATGCCCGCAACGCAGTGCCAGCGTTGGCAGACAAGAGGTCGGGCCTAATTGGAGATGTGGGGCTGGAGATGTGGGGTTGGAGATGTGGGGCTGGAGATGGGGGGCTGGAGATAGGGGGCTGGAGAGGTGGGGCTGGAGATGGGGGGCTGGAGAGAGGGGGCTGGAGATGTGGGGCTGGAGATGGGGGGCTGGAGATAGGGGGCTGGAGATAGGGGGCTGGAGATAGGGGGCTGGAGATAGGGGGCTGGAGAGGTGGGGCTGGAGATGGGGGGCTGGAGAGAGGGGGCTGGAGAGGTGGGGCTGGAGAGGTGGGGCTGGAGATGGGGGGCTGGAGATAGGGGGCTGGAGAGGTGGGGCTGGAGAGGTGGGGCTGGAGAGGTGGGGCTGGAGATGTGGGGCTGGAGATGTGGGGTTGGAGATGGGGGGCTGGAGAGGTGGGGCTGGAGATGGGGGGCTGGAGATGGGGGGCTGGAGATGGGGGGCTGGAGATGGGGGGCTGGAGATGTGGAGCTGGAGATGTGGGGTTGGAGATGGGGGGCTGGAGAGGTGGGGCTGGAGATGGGGGGCTGGAGATGGGGGGCTGGAGAGGTGGGGCTGGAGATGGGGGGCTGGAGAGGTGGGGCTGGAGATGTGGGGCTGGAGAGGTGGGGCTGGAGAGGTGGGGCTGGAGATAGGGGGCTGGAGATGGGGGGCTGGAGATGTGGGGCTGGAGATAGGGGGCTGGAGATGGGGGGCTGGAGATGTGGGGCTGGAGATGGGGGGCTGGAGAGAGGGGGCTGGAGAGGTGGGGCTGGAGATGGGGGGCTGGAGATAGGGGGCTGGAGATAGGGGGCTGGAGATAGGGGGCTGGAGATAGGGGGCTGGAGATAGGGGGCTGGAGATAGGGGGCTGGAGATAGGGGGCTGGAGATGTGGGGCTGGAGATGTGGGGCTGGAGATAGGGGGCTGGAGATAGGGGGCTGGAGATGGGGGGCTGGAGATGGGGGGCTGGAGATGGGGGGCTGGAGAGGTGGGGCTGGAGATAGGGGGCTGGAGATGGGGGGCTGGAGATGTGGGGCTGGAGATGTGGGGCTGGAGATAGGGGGCTGGAGAGGTGGGGCTGGAGAGGTGGGGCTGGAGATAGGGGGCTGGAGATGTGGGGCTAGAGAGGTGGGGCTGGAGATGTGGGGCTGGAGATAGGGGGCTGGAGATGGGGGGCTGGAGATGTGGGGCTGGAGATGGGGGGCTGGAGAGAGGGGGCTGGAGAGGTGGGGCTGGAGATGGGGGGCTGGAGATAGGGGGCTGGAGATAGGGGGCTGGAGATAGGGGGCTGGAGATAGGGGGCTGGAGATAGGGGGCTGGAGATAGGGGGCTGGAGATAGGGGGCTGGAGATGTGGGGCTGGAGATGTGGGGCTGGAGATAGGGGGCTGGAGATAGGGGGCTGGAGATGGGGGGCTGGAGATGGGGGGCTGGAGATGGGGGGCTGGAGAGGTGGGGCTGGAGATAGGGGGCTGGAGATGGGGGGCTGGAGATGTGGGGCTGGAGATGTGGGGCTGGAGATAGGGGGCTGGAGAGGTGGGGCTGGAGAGGTGGGGCTGGAGATAGGGGGCTGGAGATGTGGGGCTAGAGAGGTGGGGCTGGAGATGTGGGGCTGGAGAGGTGGGGCTGGAGAGGTGGGGCTGGAGATGTGGGGCTAGAGAGGTGGGGCTGGAGATGTGGGGCTGGAGATGTAGGGCTGGAGAGGTGGGGCTGGAGAGGTGGGGCTGAGATGTGGGGCTAGAGAGGTGGGGCTGGAGATGTGGGGCTGGAGAGGTGGGGCTGGAGAGGTGGGGCTGGAGATGTGGGGCTAGAGAGGTGGGGCTGGAGATGTGGGGCTGGAGAGGTGGGGCTGGAGATGTGGGGCTGGAGATGTGGGGCTGGAGAGGTGGGGCTGGAGATGTGGGGCTAGAGAGGTGGGGCTGGAGATGTGGGGCTGGAGATGTGGGGCTGGAGAGGTGGGGCTGGAGAGGTGGGGCTGGAGATGTGGGGCTAGAGAGGTGGGGCTGGAGATGTGGGGTTGGAGAGGTGGGGCTGGAGAGGTGGGGTTGGAGATAGGGGGCTGGAGAGGTGGGGCTGGAGATGTGGGGCTGGAGATAGGGGGCTGGAGAGGTGGGGCTGGAGATGTGGGGCTGGAGATAGGGGGCTGGAGATAGGTGGCTGGAGAGGTGGGGCTGGAGAGGTGGGGCTGGAGAGGTGGGGTTGGAGATAGGGGGCTGGAGAGGTGGGGCTGGAGATGTGGGGCTGGAGATAGGGGGCTGGAGAGGTGGGCTGGAGATGTGGGGCTGGAGATAGGGGGCTGGAGATAGGGGGCTGGAGAGGTGGGGCTGGAGAGGTGGGGCTGGAGATGTGGGGCTGGAGATGGGGGGCTGGAGATGTGGGGTTGGAGATGTGGGGCTGGAGATAGGGGGTTGGAGATGGGGGGCTGGAGATGTGGGGCTGGAGATGTGGGGCTGGAGATGTGGGGTGGAGATGTGGGGCTGGAGATAGGGGGCTGGAGATGTGGGGCTGGAGATGTGGGGCTGGAGATGGGGGGCTGGAGAGGTGGGGCTGGAGAGGTGGGGCTGGAGATGTGGGGCTGGAGATGTGGGGCTGGAGATGTGGGGCTGGAGATGTGGGGCTGGAGATGTGGGGTTGGAGATGTGGGGCTGGAGATAGGGGGTTGGAGATGGGGGGCTGGAGATAGGGGGTTGGAGATGTGGGGCTGGAGATAGGGGGTTGGAGATAGGGGGCTGGAGATGTGGGGTTGGAGATAGGGGGCTGGAGATGTGGGGTTGGAGATAGGGGGCTGGAGATGTGGGGTTAGTGGAGATAGGGGGCTGGAGATGTGGGGCTGGAGATAGGGGGTTGGAGATAGGGGGCTGGAGATGTGGGGTTGGAGATAGGGGGCTGGAGATGTGGGGTTGGAGAGGTGGGGCTGGAGAGGTGGGGCTGGAGAGGTGGGGTTGGAGATGTGGGGCTGGAAATAGGGGGTTGGAGATAGGGGGCTGGAGAGGTGGGGCTGGAGATAGGGGGCTGGAGATAGGGGGCTGGAGAGGTGGGGCTGGAGATAGGGGGCTGGAGATGTGGGGCTGGAGATAGGGGGCTGGAGAGGTGGGGCTGGAGAGGTGGGGCTGGAGATAGGGGGCTGGAGAGGTGGGGCTGGAGATAGGGGGCTGGAGATAGGGGGCTGGAGATAGGGGGCTGGAGATAGGGGGTTGGAGATGTGGGGCTGGAGATAGGGGCTGGAGATGTGGGGCTGGAGATAGGGGGCTGGAGAGGTGGGGCTGGAGATAGGGGGCTGGAGATAGGGGGTTGGAGATGTGGGGCTGGAGATAGGGGGCTGGAGATGTGGGGCTGGAGAGGTGGGGCTGGAGATGTGGGGCTGGAGAGGTGGGGCTGGAGATAGGGGGCTGGAGAGGTGGGGCTGGAGATAGGGGGCTGGAGATAGGGGGCTGGAGATGGGGGGTTGGAGATAGGGGGTTGGAGAGGTGGGGTTGGAGATGGGGGGTTGGAGATAGGGCCAGCTTCCATTGATGGATGGATGCATTTGTCAGGAAAGCTACTGTCAAACAGAGCGCCTGGAAAGTCAATTTAATTTCAATTTTTAATTTCTGGAAATAGGGGGTTGGAGATAGGGGGCTGGAGAGGTGGGGCTGGAGATAGGGGGCTGGAGATAGGGGGCTGGAGAGGTGGGGCTGGAGATAGGGGGCTGGAGATGTGGGGCTGGAGATAGGGGGCTGGAGAGGTGGGGCTGGAGAGGTGGGGCTGGAGATAGGGGGCTGGAGAGGTGGGGCTGGAGATAGGGGGCTGGAGATAGGGGGCTGGAGATAGGGGGCTGGAGATAGGGGGTTGGAGATGTGGGGCTGGAGATAGGGGGCTGGAGATGTGGGGCTGGAGATAGGGGGCTGGAGAGGTGGGGCTGGAGATAGGGGGCTGGAGATAGGGGGTTGGAGATGTGGGGCTGGAGATAGGGGGCTGGAGATGTGGGGCTGGAGAGGTGGGGCTGGAGATGTGGGGCTGGAGAGGTGGGGCTGGAGATAGGGGGCTGGAGAGGTGGGGCTGGAGATAGGGGGCTGGAGATAGGGGGCTGGAGATGGGGGGTTGGAGATAGGGGGTTGGAGAGGTGGGGTTGGAGATGGGGGGTTGGAGATAGGGCCAGCTTCCATTGATGGATGGATGCATTTGTCAGGAAAGCTACTGTCAAACAGAGCGCCTGGAAAGTCAATTTACCAGCTCAAAGGAGCTTGTGTGTCGGTGTGTGTAGTGTGTGTAGTGCGAGTGTGTGCGTTGGTGTGTAGTGTGTGTGTGTGCGCGCGTTGGTGTGTAACGTGTCAATGTGTGTGCGTGTGAGAGCGAGAAACGGAGAGATCTCTCGTTATTCGGAAACTTTTCAAGCCAAAGCTGAAATGGTAAATTCCTTCATGCGGAGACGTTGCAGCGCATGAGAGTGACAAGCTGGGTGTTGTTTTCATACCTCCAGTAATGCTCCCCTTCTGGTGTCGTGTTTGAAGTGAAGGAAGACGCAAACAGAAGGATTCAACAGGCACCTGGATTTATCTACAGCAGGTAATGAGGCATCATCTCAGTCAGTCATTTCAATCAGCGCTCCTCTGATTGAACGTCTTAATTGGCTTAATTAAAGTTCTCTCATGTCCTCGTTGACACGGAAACAACAGCTCGTGTTTGTTAGCGATCAGCCTCGTAAACCTGAGTACAGCCCAGACTGCATCTAACACACACAGCATCACTAACACACACAGCATCACTAACACACACAGCATCACTAACACACACAGCATCACTAACACACACAGCATCACTAACACACACAGCATCACAAACACACAGCATCTCTAACACACACAGCATCACTAACACACACAGCATCGCTAACACACACAGCATGACAAAACACTGCAGACTGCATCTAACACACACAGCATCACTAACACACACAGCATCACTAACACACACAGCATCGCTAACACACACAGCATCACTTTGGTGAGTTTAATTAAAATGATGACGAACAATTGAATGGAACCAGGAGTTTTTGAGAGTGATTAGTGCAATTTTCTTTTGAAAAACCATCCACCCCCTCCCCCCATCTCTCTAATTCATCTTCACACAACATTACATGTCAGTGTGCTTACAGCCAATGGAACTTCCAGTGATCCAATCAGAACATCCGCTTTGGCGCGCGCAATCTGTGAGCCAGTAGCTCGCATGCAGCATATAAACCTCTATCAGATGACCTCTCAGAGCAACCCGCTGCATCATTTCCTGTTGACCTTTGACCTTTGAAGGCCACAGCCCATCTTTCCTGCAGTCAGGAAGGTAGCCTAGCAAAGGCCATTAATAACATGCTGGCAGGGAGATAAGGAGAGAGGGAAGAGAGGGGGGAGAGAGGAGGGAAAGACCCGGAAGGGAGATGGGACCGAGAGGAGTTCGGGAGGAGGGGGAGGGAAGGTGAGATAGGGAGGGAGGCGGTGCAAAAGAAAGGAGGAGTAGAAAAAGGAGTGGAATTTACATTTATCAGACGCTCTTATCAAGAGCGACTCACAGCAAGTACAGGGACATTCCCCCTGAGGGAAGTAGGGTGAGGTGCCTTGCCCAAGGACACAGTGTCATGTTGGCACAGCCAATGACTGATTACCGGCCCGATCCCCTCGCCGCTCAGCCACCTGAGTCCAGAATGATTCTGGCTTCTCCTCTGTTTAACTATTCCATCTTTTTCCTTTTCGTCCTCCATCCTTCTGTCTCCACATCTCTCTTTCTCTTCATCTCCCTCTACCCCCTTCCTGTCCCCCTTTCCTCTCTTCTTCCCCCCTTTTCTCTCCACCTCTCTCCCTTCCCTCTCCTCCTCTCCCCCTTCCCTCTCTTCCTGTCCCCCTGCCCTCTCATCCTCTCCCCCTGCCCTCTCCTCCTCTCCCCCTTCCCTCTCCTCTTCTCCCCCCTGTCCTCTCCTCCTCTCCCCCTTCCCTCTCTTCCTGTCCCCCTGCCCTCTCCTCCTCTCCCCCTTCCCTCTCCTCCTCTCCCCCTTCCCTCTCATCCTCTCCCCTTCCCTCTCTTCCTGTCCCCCTGCCCTCTCATCCTCTCCCCCTTCCCTCTCCTCCTCTCCCCCTTCCCTCTCTTCCTGTCCCCCTTCCCTCTCTTCCTCTCCCCCTTCCCTCTCATCCTCTCCCTCTTCCCTCTCCTCCTCTCCCCCTTCCCTCTCCTCCTCTCCCCCTTCCCTCTCTTCCTGTCCCCCTTCCCTCTCTTCCTCTCCCCCTTCCCTCTCTTCCTGTCCCCCTTCCCTCTCTTCCTCTCCCCCTTCCCTCTCATCCTCTCCCTCTTCCCTCTCCTCCTCTCCCCCTTCCCTCTCCTCCTCTCCCCCTTCCCTCTCTTCCTGTCCCCCTGCCCTCTCCTCCTCTCCCCCTTCCCTCTCATCCTCACCACCTTCCCTCTCTTTTCATCTCCCCATTCCCTCTCTCCCTTCCCCCTCCCCTCTCCCCTCTCCCCCTCCCCCTCTCTCCCTTCCCTCTCCCCCTCCCCTCTCCCCCTCTCTCCTCCCCCTCCTCTCCCCTCCCTCTCCCCCTCTCCCCCCTCTCCCCCTCCCCCTCCCCCTCTCCCCCTCTCCCCCTCTCCCCTCCCCCTCCCCCTCCCCTCTCCCCTCTCCCCTCTCCCCTCTCCCCCTCCCCTCTCCCTCTCTCCCTTCCCTCTCCCCCTCTCCCCTCTCTCCCTTCCCCCTCTCCCCTCTCCCCCCTCCCCTCTCCCCCTCTCCCCCTCTCCCCCTCTCCCCCTCTCCCCCTCTCCCCCCCTCCCCCTCCTCTCTCCCCCTCTCCCCTGGGTGTGCTGCCACTCTGAGTTACCGCCACATGAGCGAGCGCTGGCACCCTAACATCAGAACAGCCTTTGATTGGGCGGCCTTTCCAGGTCGACGAGCCGATGCCTGATAATAACGTTGTTTGATTGCTGGAGTGAAGATGTAATTGATTGATCCCCTCGCTATGTCTGAGGTCAGTCTTCAGAAGAAGGCGAGACGAACACACACACACACCACACACACACACACACACACCACACACACACACACACACACCGCTCCCTGCATGTCCACAGGGAGGCTGGCAGGATGAGGGAGATGGGAGGACAGACAGGCCGTGTTTTCTTGGCTGCATACTTATACTGTTGGACCATCCAGAATGGCCGCTCTCCAGTCTCACGCTGTGCGCTACTTCAAGGGGAGTCAGGTGGCTGAGCGGTGAGGGGTGTTGGGATAGTATTCAGAAGGTCCTGGTTCGAAACCTGGCTGTGCCAACATTACATTGTGTCCTTGGGCAAGGCACTTCACCCTACTTGCCTCAGGGAAAATGTCCCTGTACTTACTGTAAGTCGCTTTGGATAAAAGCGTCTGCTAAATGAATACATGTACTTCAAACAATCGGTGGTTGCAACAACAGTATTAAGATGTCTTTAGTATAAGATATGTTTTATATAAAAATGTCACGAAGGTGTGAGTGTGCCTGCACATGTGTGAGAGTGTGTGTGTCTGTGTGAGAGAGTGCGCGCGCGTGTGTGTGTGTGTGTGTGTGTGTGTGTGTGTGTGTGTGTGTGAGAGAGTGAAAGTGCTCGTGTGTGTGTGTGAGAGAGTGTGTGAGGTTAAGTCACCTTGATAATGACAACCCCCACCTGCTGTGTTGGCAAAAGACCGCCTTTCAAAATGGACTGGCTGAAATCATAGAGTGTAAACGAGAGAAGAGGAAGGTAGTTTGTTTTCCCTCCCCGGCTGAGAAAAACACCACTGCTGTGTCTGGCCTTAATTCAACAAAGTGTTTCGGTCTGTCAGGGAGAGAGGAGAAGGAGAGGAGGTCTAGACCGAGGTGAGCCCCTCTCTGTTAAGGGAGCGTCGTTCTAGCAGGATGATGGAGGATGCTGGGGGGGGCGTTCTCTGTGACTCCACTCTGCCTGACAGACAAGTCAAAGACCTTTTCCTTGTGTACGTCGGTCTCTCGCTTCGCTGTTCTCTCTCTCGCTTCCTCTCTCCCTCCCTCTCTCTTTCTCTCCCTCTCTCTCCCTCCCTCTCTCCTGCTCCATCTCTCTCTCGCTTTCTCTCTTCCTCCCCCTCCACCCTCTCTCTCTCTCTCTCTCCCTCTCTCACCCTCTCTCCATCTCTCTCTTGCTTTCTCTCTCCCTCATCCCCCTTCTCTCTCTCACCCTCTCTCCATCTCTCTCTTCCTCCCTCCACCCTCTCCCTCTCTCACCCTCTCTCCATCTCTCCATCTCTCTCTTGCTTTCTCTCTCCCTCATCCCCTTCTCTCTCTCCCCCCCTCCCCCCCTTCCTCCTTTGTGTTGTTTTGTTCTCTTGTCGGCAGTGATTGAAGCCCTGTAAAGATGCCTGCTGGTCTCTCTTCAGTCTTCAGTCTTTGGAAGACGAAACCTGGGGGAGAAAAAAAGAGTTTGGAAAGGTTGAAAGAAAAATAATATATATGTATTTTAAAGTTGGCATCATTGTGGAGTAACGTCCAGAGCGTCCTGGCTGTTAGTGGGCAGAGGAGCCGTTAATTGCCCCGGTGCGTCACCCGGAACCTGCCATGGCGGCGCTTTCCTCCCTGCTAATGGTCTGACGGGGGAGTTAGCGACCGCGGTTTGTCACCGCGGGGGGGCTATCAAGCTAGCTCGCACACTCAGCCCTTTGATCTGCTGCCTGCGGAGGGACCAGAATGCACTGCAGGAGGGGCGGGGCCACACGCAGGCCAGGGTAACCCCTGGAGAGAGGATGGGGAGGAGGACAGCCTGGGTGCGTTACGGTGGATGGAGGTCGAAGGGAAGAGTCCACATCGATAGACGCTTTCAGCCATGCGATGACCGGCTGATGGCTGCGTTAGCTGCGGTTTTCGTCGGTCAGGACTTGAGGGTCGGTCTGCGCCCCCGAAGTTCGACCCCCTTGGGGGAACGCGACGCGGAAGAGGAAGGCCGCGGTCGGCTGCGGTTTCGGAGAACCGCGGAGCGTCGAGTCCCACAGACTCTCCTCTCTCCCTCCTCCCCTCCCTTCCTCTCGGTCCTCAGATGAATTCATTCCATCCCCCCTGAAAGAGAACCCAGCCCCAATATCCTGACGGAATTTCTTCCTCCGAGGACAGAATGAGGAGGAGAGACGGAGAGGGGGCGGGTGGGCGAGAAGGGGGGGGGGGGGGGGCGAAAATCCATTATGTTTGATGTTAGTGTGTCACCCTCTCGGAGCTGAGCTCACTCCCCAGCCCGAGGAAATGGCATTAGACGTCTTGTAATGCGATTCCTCTGATGTGTGAATATGAGATTTCGAATGGATTTGGCCGCATTAGAGCCCAGTCTTTATTTCCAGTATTATTCCCTTTGGTTCCAAACGCAATTTGCTAAGTACAATGTTCCTGCTTGGGCCGTGCTGAGGGTGGAGGGGGGGGGGAGTGGGGGGGCGGGGTGGGGGGGGGGGGTGGGGTACAGCACGGGACAGGATGGTAAGACTGAACAGACTGTATGGGGCCGGGGGGGGGGGGGGTTATGGGGGGGGTATGGGGGGGGGGGGTGCGCAAGCGTAGCTGAGATTGTGGGAGGAGGTCGAGGAGGTGAGAGGAATCATCTTTGGGTTTTCTCTTCCGTTTCTCTCTCCCCCCCCCCCCCCCTTGTACTCTCCTCTCTCTCTCTCATTCTTTGGTTCTGTCTCTCTCATCTCTCTCTCTCTGGCTTCTTTCTTTCTCGCTCTCAAACTAATGATTCAAACTGAATCAGCCAACAAGGTCCATCCAGACCCTTGGCTCTCTTAATGAGCCAGATTAGATCCTCCCTCCCTCCCTCCCTCCCTCCCTCCCTCCCTCCCCACACACACACAGACAGACGCGTGCATGTCGAGATCCAATCACTCACACACTCCGCACAGCCCATCACACCCGCACCTATGACCCCTCCCCCCCTCTCCCCCTTCTTGCTGGAGACTGGAAACAGAGAGAAGCGTATTATGCAAATGTCAGGTGTCAAGTGCAAATGAGATTAGAACTGTGTGGAACAGAAGTATTGAATATTACAGAGGCTCCCCTTGGCAACGGCACATGAATGCCTGCGAGGGCTTTAATGAGAACGTTCCACCGAGAGGCGGATCTCAGATCCTTTGTGCTGATAAGAGAACCGGGTCTCCAGGGCGATGTCGGTAGAACCTGTTGGAACGTCGCCAACGGTTTACGGATCCGAGCGAGACGGAACTATGTGAGGAGTTGGAGATCCTGGTTAGAAGAGATACCTGAGAGATACCCTGAACACCTGGACCGCAACACCTGGACTGAACACCTGGACCGAACACCTGGACTGAACACCTGGACTGAACACCTGGACCGAACACCTGGACTGAACACCTGGACTGAACACCTGGACCGAACACCTGGACTGAACACCTGAGCTGAACACCTGGACTGAACACCTGGACTGAACACCTGGACTGAACACCTGGACTGAACACCTGGACTGAACACCTGGACCGAACACCTGGACCGAACACCTGGACCGAACACCTGGACCGAACACCTGGACTGAACACCTGGACTGAACACCTGAGCTGAACACCTGGACTGAACACCTGGACTGAACACCTGGACTGAACACCTGGACTGAACACCTGGACTGAACACCTGGACTGAACACCTGGACTAAACACCTGGACTGAACACCTGGACTGAACACCTGAGCTGAACACCTGGACTGAACACCTGGACTGAACACCTGGACTGAACACCTGGACTGAACACCTGAGCTGAACACCTGAGCTGAACACCTGGACTGAATACCTGGACTGAACACCTGGACTGAACACCTGAACTGAACACCTGGACTGAACACCTGGACTAAACACCTGGACTGAACACCTGGACTGAACACCTGAGCTGAACACCTGGACTGAACACCTGGACTGAACACCTGGACTGAACACCTGGACTGAACACCTGGACTGAACACCTGAGCTGAACACCTGGACTGAACACCTGGACTGAACACCTGAGCTGAACACCTGGACTGAACACCTGGACTGAACACCTGAGCTGAACACCTGGACTGACACACTGTCTATTTCCTCCTTCCCTTTTCCGCCCTCTCTTTTCTCCTCCCTCCCTCTCTCTCTTCCTCCTTTCTTCCTTCCCTCCCCCTCCCTCTCTCCTCCCTCCTCCCCCCTCCCTCTCTCCTCCCTCCTCCCCCCTTCTTCTCTCCTCCCCCCTTCTTCTCTCCTCCCCCCTCCCTCTATCCTGCCTCCTCCCTCTCTCCTCCCCCTTCCCTCTTTCCTCCCCCTCTCTCTCTCCTCCCCCCTCCCTCTCTCCTCCCTCCTCCCCCCTCCTTCTCTCCTCCCCCCTCCCTCTATCCTACCTCCTCCCTCTCTTCTCCCCCCTCCCTCTCTCTCTCCTCCCCCTCCCTCTCTCCTCCCCCCTCCCTCTCTCCTCCCTCCTCCCCCCTCCTTCTCTCCTCCCCCCTCCCTCTATCCTGCCTCCTCCCTCTCTCCTCCCCCCTCCCTCTCTCCTCCCCCTCTCTCTCTCCTCCCCCCTCCCTCTCTCCTGCCTCCTCCCTCTCTCTTCCATCCTCTCCTCAGAACTGCCAGCTCTCTCCTACCTGTCAGTCAGACATCCCATAATGTCAGGAGAAAGCCCAGTCTAGCTTGTCCTGCCTGCATCATTGAGTCTCTCCCACTAGTTTACCCTCATCTCCCCTTCAGGTGAAGACATCCTTCTGTCCTTCGCTCAGTTCCTCTCTCCTCCTCTCCTCTCTCCACTCTTCTTCCCTCCTCGCTTCACCTTCTCTCCCTCCTCCTCTCTCCCTCTCTTCTCCCTCTCCTCCTCTCCCTCTTCCTCTCCTCTCCCTCTCTCTCTCCTCCTCTCTCCCTCTCCTCCTCTCTCTCTCTCCTTTGTCTACCTCTCTTTGTTCTCTCACCAATCAGAGGGCTTCCTGACAGTAGGCATGCTGGTTCAGTTGACCTACACTCCCCTCTCTAAGTGGAGGAGAGGCGTTGTAGATGGACACGGACACACACACACACACACACACACACACACACACACACACACACACACACACACACACACACACACACACACACACACACACACACACTGCATGGTCAAACAAAAAGGAACAGGCACACACCCAGGTACAGGTATAAACACACACACACACACACACATATTGTACACACACAGTGTACTCCACTTCACCGTCTGTCACTTTGTCCCAGTAGCAGAGTGAAAGGTCAAATCTGGCTCAAGGTCGCCTGTCCCTCTAGGGTCTGTCCAGGTGGACACACAAACACGCGCATACACACACACACACACACACACACATACACACATGTGTGAACTGTGATAGGATCAATGAATAATTTAACCTCCAACGTAATATTTATACTGTTGGCATTACAGTAGACCGGTCACCGCAGGGCTGCTGTCTGCTGTGGTAGTCTGTATTAGTTTGTGTGTGTGTGTGTGTGTGTGTATGTTTGTGGCTTGTGTGTGTGTGTGTTATGTTTGTAGCGTGGCTACGACAACGCAGATACAGGAGGTGTCTCTGGTGGCTAGATTCCATTTCGCCTTCATCCCCCTCCTCCTCCTCCTCCCTCCATCACCATCGCCCAGTTCTGAGTGCTGTCATCTTTTAGCCTTAGGCTCTGCTCACAGCCAGCGAGAACTTTCTACCTGTGTGTGTGTGTGCGTGTGTGTGTGTGTGTGTGTATGTATTAGTATGTATGACCTAATAGCTTTGTTTCCATTGCATCCATTTTCAATCATCGTCCTTTGCTCTCGTCTTCTCCTCCTCTCCTCCTCCCCTCTTCCCGTCCTCCTCTCCTCCTCCCCTCTTTCCGTCCTCCTCTGTTCTGTTATGGAGGGGAGCGAGGGAGGGAGGAGAGAGAGGAGCAGGTACCTGGCTCTTATTAGGAGATGAGGGGTAATGACCGGGAACATTTAGTCATTTTTAGACTGAAGGGTTTGATGGGCCCTTTTATGAAGGGGGCTGGAATTACTGCCAGGCTACAGCAGTCTCTCTCTCACACACACACACACACACACACACACACACACACACACACATACACACACACATTTAGAAACCAACGAACAAACACATTTTCTTTACAACGTTGCCTCCCATTTTACAGCTACGATCCAAAACACCTGCCCCTCTAGGCTAACATCCAGTCCCCCCAGACCACAGCCTGGTCCTCCCAGAGCCAGCCTGGTCCTCCCAGAGCCAGCCTGGTCCTCCCAGAGCCAGCCTGGTCCCCCCAGACCACAGCCTGGTCCTCCCAGAGCCAGCCTGGTCCTCCCAGAGCCAGCCTGGTCCTCCCAGAGCCAGCCTGGTCCTCCCAGAGCCAGCCTGGTCCTCCCAGAGCCAGCCTGGTCCTCCCAGACAACAGCCTGGTCCTCCCAGAGCCAGCCTGGTCCTCCCAGACCACAGCCTGGTCCTCCCAGAGCCAGCCTGGTCCTCCCAGAGCCAGCCTGGTCCTTCTAGAGCCAGCCTGGTTCACCCAGAGCCAGCCTGGTCCTCCCAGAGCCAGCCTGGTCCTCCCAGAGCCAGCCTGGTCCTCCCAGAGCCAGCCTGGTCCTCCCAGAGCCAGCCTGGTCCTCCCAGACCACAGCCTGGTCCACCCAGAGCCAGCCTGGTCCTCCCAGACCACAGCCTGGTCCTCCCAGAGCCAACCTGGTCCTCCCAGAGCCAGCCTGGTCCTCCCAGACCACAGCCTGGTCCACCCAGAGCCAGCCTGGTCCACCCAGAGCCAGCTTGGTCCTCCCAGAGCCAGCCTGGTCCTCCCAGAGCCAGCCTGGGCCATGCAGGGAACACCAGGCACCTGACCTGGCCCTGTCCTGTAAACGAGGGCCTCCCTCCTCCTCCAGACCCCTCCACACACACACACACGCACACACACTGTGGATACAGAGAGAGGAAGAGGAAGAATGAAAGGAAAGGGGAGTGTGAGAGAGAGGGAACGGAAGAGAGAGATAAAGAGGGAGTGAGACAGTTAAGAGAGAGAGAGAGAGAGAGTTAGAGAGAGAGAGAGGTAGAGAGAAAGTTAGAGAGAGAGAGGTAGTGAGAGAGTTAGAGAGAGAGAGAGAGAGAGAGAGAGGTAGTGAGAGAGTTAGATAGAGAAGGTAGAGCGAGAGAGGGCGAGAGAGAGTAAATGGAAGACAGAGAGGAAGGGCGAGAACAAGAGACTGAAAAAGGAAACAGGGCCTGTGGAACAAAGTGGGACTGTTGTGGGGGGGGGGGGTGATTTGTCATGTTGCCGTGGCGGCGTCAGCTAAACAAGGCGATCTCATTTCCTGTTGGCTGCAGGAAGCTCAGACTGGCAGGGGGAACTGCAGGTGATAAATCTCACCTGCTTTAATTGGTCTACTCCTCACCGACAGGTCTGGGCCTACACACACACATTCAGTACTCACACACACACACACACACACACACTCTCTTTCAGTACACACACACATTCAGTACTCACACACACACACACACACACACATTCAGTACACACATATACTCAATACAAATACACACTCTTTCAGTACATACACACACACACATTCAGTACACACATACACACACTCTTTCAGTACCCACACACACTCTTTCAGTATATGCACACACTCTTTCAGTATATGCACACACATTCAGTACACATACACACTCTTTCCGTACACACACACACACACACACTCAGTCCACGTACACACACAGCCCCATGCGTTCCCACTAGCACACACACTCTTCAGTGTGTTGAGCTCCAGAGCTGTGGAGAGACGAGCCCAAACACAAACAGGCTCCCTGTATGGGATTGTGGATGGTAGCTGTACTGGACTGCTGGAACGAGTGAATGACAACACACAGTGTGAACTCCCATCTGTACTGGGTATATACTTCCTCCACATATTCACCTCCCACACACACACACACACACATACACACATACATATATACACACACACGCACCACATGCATACATACACTCACACACCACGCACACGCCACACACACCACACACACACCCCCCCCCTCTCTTTGTTATTCTAATTAGAAAACTGTATGACTTTGCTCTGCTTAACATCATCTCTCCCTCCCTCCATCTCTCCCTCCCTCTCTCCCTCCATCTCTCCCTCCATCCTCCCTCCATCTCTCCCTCCCCCTCTCCCTCCATCTCTCCCTCCATCCTCCCTCCATCCTCCCTCCATCTCTCCCTCCCTCTCTCCCTCCATCTCTCCCTCCCTCTCTCCCTCCATCTCTCCCTCCATCTCTCCCTGATCCCCCCCCCGGCATGGTGGCTGTTAGCGTGTGAAAGGCGTTGTCGGGGGAGAGGGAGCCGGCCGCTCCCAGCAGGGGGTCTGAGGTGCGTGGGCGACTGAGTGGGATGGCCATATGCAGCTCAGAGTCTCTGTCTACGCATGGAACAGCTAAACACACACACACACACACACAGCTTAGACTGGCTGTTTTAACACGGAAAGCTACCGCAAATAAGCTGGATTCATCCCTTAACGTTGGCTCCTAAAGGAATTCCTGATGGACTGGCAGCATGCCGCAGGCTGGCGTCTGGAAAGGAAGCTGTCACAGTGGCATCTAGTGGCCGTGCGAGGGTACTGCATCACCCAGAGCCAGCCCAGGCTGCTGTTCACTCTAGCCCAGCAGAGGCCTGCTGATGTGGATGAGGTGATGTCATGTCCGTCCAGGGGAGGGTGGAGGTGCGGTCCTCCCTGCCTCTAATCACCATCATCATTTAGCAGACGCCTAGAGCAGGGGGGGGAGGGGGGAGGATTTGAACCCGTGACCTGTTGATGTCTAGTGAAATGCTCTCCTCTAGCGGGTCCGAGAACCTTGATGAACCAATCACTCACTAAGGTCGGGTCAGGGACCAGATTAATTGAATCTGCATGTTTGATGAGATCTAATAAATATGTTTTTATTTTATTCCTCCAGGCATCCAGTATTGGAATTGCAGTAGGGGAGACGATTAAAAACATGGAGGCATTCAAGGGTTTTATTAATCACAGTAGAATAAAGATAATGTTGGATAACCCATAAGGCCCCACGCTCCAGGTGCCTTTATTACTGTGTGACAGAGCAGGGACCCAGTAGACTTCTCTCTCTCCCTTCTCTCTCTCTCCCTTCTCTCTCTCTCCCTTCTCTCTCTCTTCTGTCCCTCTCCCTCGTCTCTCTCTCCCTTCTCTCTCTCTTCTGTCCCTCTCCCTCCTCTCTCTCTCCCTTCTCTCTCTCTTCTGTCCCTCTCCCTCCTCTCTCTCTCCCTTCTCTCTCTCTTCTGTCCCTCTCCCTCCTCTCTCTCTCCCTTCTCTCTCTCTTCTGTCCCTCTC
This sequence comes from Neosalanx taihuensis, assembly GCA_030340665.1. Taxonomy (NCBI): domain Eukaryota; kingdom Metazoa; phylum Chordata; class Actinopteri; order Osmeriformes; family Salangidae; genus Neosalanx; species Neosalanx taihuensis. The sequence goes on from CM059307.1 coordinate 8,827,375, forward strand.
CCTCCTCTCTCTCTCCCTCCTCTCTCTCTTCTGTCCCTCTCCCTCCTCTCTCTCTCCCTTCTCTCTCTCTTCTGTCCCTCTCCCTCCTCTCTCTCTCCCTTCTCTCTCTCTTCTGTCCCTCTCCCTCCTCTCTCTCTCCCTTCTCTCTCTCTTCTGTCCCTCTCCCTCCTCTCTCTCTCCCTTCTCTCTCTCTTCTGTCCCTCTCCCTCCTCTCTCTCTCCCTTCTCTCTCTCTTCTGTCCCTCTCCCTCCTCTCTCTCTCCCTTCTCTCTCTCTTCTGTCCCTCTCCCTCCTCTCTCTCTCCCTTCTCTCTCTCTTCTGTCCCTCTCCCTCCTCTCTCTCTCCCTTCTCTCTCTCTTCTGTCCCTCTCCCTCCTCTCTCTCTCCCTTCTCTCTCTCTTCTGTCCCTCTCCCTCCTCTCTCTCTCCCTTCTCTCTCTCTTCTGTCCCTCTCCCTCCTCTCTCTCTCCCTTCTCTCTCTCTTCTGTCCCTCTCCCTCCTCTCTCTCTCCCTTCTCTCTCTCTTCTGTCCCTCTCCCTCCTCTCTCTCTCCCTTCTCTTCTCTACCTTTCCCTCGCTCTTCTCTCTCTCCCTTCTCTCTATTTTCTGTGCCTCTCCCTTCTCTCTCTTCTCTACCTCTCTAAACCCCTCTCTCTCTCTTCTCTCTCTGTCACAATCTATTTGACCATATCTTTATTTCCTTCATCTTGTTTCCCTCCCGTTCTCTCTCTCTCTTTTCTCCCACTCACTCTATCTTCTTCCATCTCCATCCCCCTCTCTCTTTCTCCCCTCCCTCTCTCTTCTCTCTCTTCCTCTCACTTTCTCTTCTTCCATCTCCATCCCTCTCTCCCTCTCTCCTCTCTCTCTCTCTATCGCACTCCACACAGGCTGCCATGGCAACGTGCGTGTGTGTTTGTGTGTGTGTGGAGCTCTGTGGACACCAGTGTGTGTGTCCTCCACCGTTATTTCTTTGTCAACATCACAGAGTGCACAGCGTCCAGCAGTTAGCCAGCGCTGGGCTCCGCACGCCAACATCTGCTTCTCTAATGACAGTTCATTAGACGCTTCTAGCGCAATCAACGCTGCTCTCTCCCTAACACACTGCAGCGCCTGGGCCGAGGATGACTCACACACGCGCTCCACACACGCGCTCCACACACGCGCTCCACACACGCGCTCCACACACGCGCTCCACACACACGCTCCACGCACACTCTCCACACACGCGCTCCACACACGCGCTCCACACACGCGCTCCACACACACGCTCCACACACACTCTCCACACACGCGTGTTTGTTTACCTCACGTATTACACACGTGCACGCACTTTCCCTCGCTCGGTCCCACACACACACACACACGATCACGCAAACGAGCACCACCCCCATAAACACACACGCACACACATTCCCTCAAGCCCCCCCTCCCCGCCCCATCGTGTGTCTTAGAGGGCTGTGTGTGTGTGTGCGTCCTGGTGTCAGGATCATTAGTGTGTGTGAAGACCAGGTCGGGCGGCCGAGCATCCATTAAAGGTGCCGCTCGCTCACAGGATCCAATCATCTCAGTGTAGCTCTGCTGTAAGACAGGCCACACACACACACACACACACACACACACACACACACATACTTAGACACAGACGCACTCGCCTCTAATTATCTAGCCCTAATCCCCTTATTACGATTGAGTTATGCCTGCTGCCATTTCTGGACGATGGACAATGTGTGTGTGTGTGTGTGTGTGTGTGTGTGTGTGTGTGTGTGTTTGCGCGCCCTATAGCATATCTTTGGAAGGGACTTTGTGAAACTTATTCCCAACTCTGATTTATTTAAAGGTTGTGTGTGTGTGTGTTTCTCTTTGTATGTCAGTGTGTACATGTGTATTTGTGTGTGGCTGTACGTCAGTCAGTGTGTGTGTGTGCGTGTGTGTGTGTGGTCCGAGGACAGCTAAGCAGATTAGTCAGGGATATTAATTAGTAATTTCACAGACAGGAGTAGCCCATGCTGCCATGACACCCTGCCGTCTCCGTGGTGTCTCCGTGGCGACCGGGCTAACGCTCCAGCTGTGCCCTGTGACATTTCGCCTCACCGAGTTCCATCCTCCTTTTGTCACCGTCGACACAAACCCCGCCCCTAACAAAATGTCACGCTGCCCGGCAACAGCTGCAGAATCTAGTCTACGGAGTCAGGTGGCTGAGCGGTGAGGGAATCGAGCTAGCAATCAGAGCAGTGCCGGATCGATTCCCGGTCGTGCCAGATGACGTTGTGTCCTTGGGCAAGGCGCTTCACCCTACTGTCCTCAGTGGGAGAATGTCCCTGTACTTGCTGTGAGTCGCTCTGGATAAGAGCGTCTGCTGAATGACTGAATGTAAATGTCTGGATATTAGAGGGTTGTAGGGTGTCGTAGATCTAGCAGGGTCTTTGTAAGACGTGACCAGGCTGACGTTGGTGATGATGTCTCTCTCGGGCAGAGCTGTGTCTCTCTTTCTCTCTTTCCTTCTCTCTCTCTTTCTCTCTTTCCTTCTCTCTCTCTTTCTCTCCTTCTCTCTCTCTTTCTCTCCTTCTCTCTCTTTTCCCTGGTCCGTTTTTTGTCTGCCGGTTTTAAAGGAATCCGTTCTTCTCCCTCTCTGTCCTCCCTCCTCTCCATGGGTGAGATTCTTCCCCCAGCTCTGAGCCAGCTTATCTTCAAACCCCCGCCCCCACGGTCCTTCCTCCACATCTGTATTTATATTTCAGAACCATCCGGAACCTTTTCGAGAGGCTCGTTTGGAAGTCAAACCAAAGGACAGAAGTTCTGCTCTTGTTGCTGTCTTGACGCTTGACGCTTACATTTTTGGGGGGTGAACATGAGTTGTTGCTTGGCAACGGCCGGGCTGGTGGGTGTAATTTAGACTTCCAGGTGGGTGACTAATACGCTGGTAATTTACTGATCGGGAGGGGGAGGGGGGGGACATTATTGAGAACTGACTGCTATCATCATTGTAATCATCATCATTTTTATAGGAACCAATTATGTAAAAAGCACACATCATTCCTGTAAAAGGCCAAATCATTAGTAACCTTCCAATCTAATGACAGACCACACATTAAAGAAAATGCTGAACTGATGTAAATAGAGGAGATCAGTGTTAGTGTGGGAGGACCACAGAGTAAAGACTTTTCTGTTAATGAATGAAGCCAAATGTAGCCGATCAAAATACTCCTGTCACAGAACAGGACGAGCCGCAAGCCGAGCTTTGTGTCTGGGTTAGCATAGTGAGCTTCGTGTTATGGTCAGAGTTAGCTTAGCATCAGAGTTAGCTTAGCATCAGAGCTTCGTGTTATGGTCAGAGTTAGCTTAGCATCAGAGTTAGCTGGGCATCAGAGTTAGCTTAGCATCAGAGCTTCGTGTTATGTTCAGAACTAGCTTAGCATCAGTTAGCTGGGCATCAGAGTTAGCTTAGCGTCAGAGTTAGCTTAGCATCAGAGCTTCGTGTTATGTTCAGAACTAGCTTAGCATCAGAGTTAGCTTAGCATCAGAGTTAGCTTAGCATTGTGTGCTTGGTGTTATGGTCAGAGTTAGCCTAGCATCGTCATCGTTAACTGTCAGGTTCCCGCAGCTGATAGTCACGAGGCCCCTGACTCACCAGGCCCCTGACTCACGAGGACCCTGACTCACGAGGCCCCTGACTCTGGACCAGATGGCTGGCCTGAAGCACAAAGCCTTTACTGCCTCCGCTCTGTCACATTATTCAAAGATTAGGCCTTCAACCTCCAAAAATCCATCTGTCCAACCGCACACACACACAAACACACAGACACGCACACAGAGACACACACACACACACACACGCACACAGAGACACACACACACACACACTCTCTTTTATAGATCCATCCATGTGATACCTGTAGGGAGACAGTGACAGTATTGTAAGTGTAGAATCTGATTCATCTGCAAGTCTGTCCAGCGATCGATGGAGAAAGTGGAGCCGTCAGCACCAATCTTATTTAGAGTAAATGAGTGATATTCAACACAGCGCTGCACATTTGAAAGACATGTTCCTGTCAGCCATTGTTAACTCTTTTTATTTGTATTTTTTTCTCGTAAGTTTTCTCAAGATTCTCCTTTACAGCTCCTCCCTAAACGCCAGAGTTGGAAATCGATTTCTAGGATTTTATCACACTTTCTTGCTTCCATCTTCTATTGTAAAAATTAGATTTTCCTTGTGTGTTTTAGTTCGTTCACACGTGGGTTCATACACACACACACACACACACACCACACACACACCATACACACTCCTTAGGGCTGTTTGCAGGCTAATTGGCTGGGTGCAGTGCTGAGTGTGGTGTTTTGGTACAGAGGAGAGGGCCAGTAAAGCCATGGTGATCCATCACCCAGCCACCCTGATCTATACACCCTGTCTGCTTACATACATCCCTGACTGGCTCCTACTGTGTAGACCAGCCTCTCTCTC
>CM059307.1:8839332-8856832 GCA_030340665.1 Neosalanx taihuensis
AACTGTAACCCCCCCTCCCCACCTCCCCTATAACTGTAACCCCCCTCCCTATAACTGTAACCCCCCTCCCCCCCCTCCCCTATAACTGTAACCCCCCCCCACTATAACTGTAACCCCCCTCCCTATAACTGTAACCCCCCTCCCCCCCTCACTATAACTGTAACCCCCCTCCCCCCCCCCCCTCCCCTATAACTGTAACCCCCCTCCCTATAACTGTAACCCCCCCCCCCTCCCTATAACTGTAACCCCCCTCCCCCCCTCACTATAACTGTAACCCCCTCTCCCCCCCCCTCCCCTATAACTGTAACCCCCCTCCCTATAACTGTAACCCCCCCCCCCTCCTATAACTGTAACCCCCCCTCCCCCCCTCCCTATAACTGTAACCCCCTCCCCCTCCCTATAACTGTAACCCCCCTCCCTATAACTGTAACCCCCCCCCCCCTCCCTATAACTGTAACCCCCCTCCCCCCCCTCACTATAACTGTAACCCCCCCTCCCCCCCTCCCCTATAACGGTAACCCCCCCTCCCTATAACTGTAACCCCCTCCCCCCCCTCCCCTATAACTGTAACCCCCCTCCCTATAACTGTAACCCCCCCCCCCTCACTATAACTGTAACCCCCCTCCCCCCCCTCACTATAACTGTAACCCCCCCCTCACTATAACTGTAACCCCCCTCCCCTATAACTGTAACCCCCTCCCCCCCTCCCCTATAACTGTAACCCCCCTCCCTATAACTGTAACCCCCTCCCCCCCCCTCACTATAACTGTAACCCCCCTCCCCCCCCTCCCCTATAACTGTAACCCCCCTCCCTATAACTGTAACCCCCTCCCCCCCCTCACTATAACTGTAACCCCCCTCCCCCCCTCACTATAACTGTAACCCCCTCCCCCCCTCACTATAACTGTAACCCCCCTCCCCCCCCTCACTATAACTGTAACCCCCCCCCCCCTCACTATAACTGTAACCCCCCTCCCCCCCCCCCTCACTATAACTGTAACCCCCCCCCCCCCTCACTATAACTGTAACCCCCCCTCCCCTCTCCCAGAACTCTACCCCCCTTGCACTTCCTGCCCCCAGAACTGTAGGCCCCCTTTTTACTTCCTGCTGGGTAAGTGCTCTGTGGAAGGGGCAGCCATCTTTGAAGAGTGACTAATGAAGCTGACCCTTTTTTCATCAAGCTTATTTACATGGAAATGTACAGGCCTTCTACAGGATATGAGGACTGCAGATACACACACACACACCTGTGCACACGCACACACACCTGCATACAGGCACTCTAATGACAATGACCTTTTTGTTCCTGGGTGTGGGCGTGTGTGTGTGGGCTGATATGTTTATTGGGGGGGGGGGGGGGGGATGACGACTCATCGCTGGCTGCTGATTGGCTCACTGGCGGTTCCACCCGCTTGTTAGAGGCGAGGTCTGGGGGGGGGGGGGGGGGTTATTAACGACCCCCTCATCCCCTCCGCTAAACAACCGCCGGCAATCACCGGAAACAATCCCCAGTTAGCCGAATTGTTTGGGCCGGTGATTGGGACCATCGAGGGGGCTGTGTTTGTGCTTTTGTCTAACTGGTGGAAGACACACACACTTGCACACACACACACACACACACTTACACACTCACACACTTACACACACACACACTTACACACACACACACACACACTTACACTCACACACACACACACACTTACACACACACACTTACACACACACACTTACACACACACACACACTTACACACACACACTTACACACACACACACTTACACACACACACACTTACACACACACACACACACACACAATTACACACACACACACTCATACGTACAGGCGGACAGGCCATCCTGATGTAGCAACAACACTTAGTGCCCAATGCAATTCTGCCTCATTGGACTCGTGTGCCGTAAAACAATCATTTGAGCGCTGTTTCATTTAGCTGGAATGTGTTCTGGAACTGCTCTCTACATTAGCTGTCATGAAATGAATTGTGCCTAAGCACGCGCATGACAATTGTACACCTGTTAAAAGCTATCAAGGGATTTGCAGCACCTTGTGAAACCACTCTGAATCAGAACTGAGCTTCAAGTTTTGGTTTTGGGTGAAGATGAAGACCTTAGCCAGCGCAAGAAGAACCTGTAGAACAGATACCACACACACACAAATAGAACTCTTCCTCTAATTCAGGGGTGGGCAGTTCCGGTCCTCGAGGGCCACTGTCCTGAAGGTTTTAGATGTTTTCCTCTCAAGGTTAGATTAGATTCAACTTTAATGTCATTACACAGGTACAAGTACAGGGTAACGAAATACAGTTAGCATCCAACCAGAAGTGCAAAACAGTTCTTACAACAGAATATTACAGTATACTCAGAGTATACACTGTATGTACAATATAATCAGAATATACAGACTATGTACGTGTGTTAAAGTGATTTGGTAGCATGTTACAGTATTTTTACAGAATTTACAGAGTTGTATGTATGTACAGGGAGTGCAAATGATGCTATGTGCAGATGTGCAAAATAGTAAGGTACAGAAATGATACAGATAGTGCAAATATAGGGTGGCGGGGGTTTCATAGGGGGGGGCGGGGGTTATATAGGGGGGCGGGGGGTTAGCGCAGGGGGAGTTCAGGAGTGACAAAGTTTCGAGGAAGAAGCTGTTCCTCAGTCTGCTGGTCTTAGACCGGAGACTCCTGAAGCGCCTGCCGGAGGGCAGGAGGGCAAACAGTTTGTGGGCGGGTGTGAGAAATATTTTCGGATGCTGTGAGCTCTACGCAGACAGCGCTTCCTCTGGATGTCCTCAATGGATGGAAGAGTAGTCCCAGTGATGCGTTGGGCAGTTTTCACCACCCGCTGCAGTGCCTTGCGCTCAGCGACTGTGCAGTTCCATACCACACTGTGACACAGTTTGTCAGGATGCGCTCGATCGCACAGCGGTAGAAGTTCACCATGACAGCCGAGGACAGATGTGTTTCCTCAGTGTTCTCAAGAAAAAGAGACGCTGGTGAGCCTTCTTGATAAGGCCGGAGGTGTTTGTAATCCAGGACAGGTCATCCGAGATGTGGATCCCCAGGAACTTGTAGCTGGAGACACGCTCAACGGCCATCCCGTTGATTTGAATGGGGTCGTGCGTGTCTCCCCTCTTCTTCCTGAAGTCCATGATAAGCTCCTTGGTCTTTGTGGCGTTAAGAGCAGGTTATTGTCACCACACCACATGGCCAGGTGCTGTACTTCCTCTCTGTATGCTGTCTCATCGTTGTTGGTGATGAGGCCAATCACCATGGTGTCATCAGCAAACTTGATGATGGAGTTGGATCCATACATTGGCTTGCAGTCATGGGTGAAGAGAGAGTATAGGACCGGGCTGAGCACACATCCCCTGTGGTACACCTGTGTTGAGTGTGATGGTGGAGGAGCAGAAGTGGCCTGACCTAACATGCTGTGGTCGGTTGGTCAGAAAGTCCATAATCCAGTGGCAGAGGGAGGTGTTGATGCCCAGCTCTCGGAGTTTGATGATCAGCTTGGAGGGGATGACAGTGTTGAAAGTGTGATTATAGTGGCAGTCTCTCTGTTGTTCCTGTCAAAACGAGCGTAGAAGTCGTTCAGCTCGTTCAGGAAAGAGACGTCTGTGGATGGCGGGGTGATGGTGTTCGACTTGAAGTCCAGCACACCTGATTCAAATGAAGAGGTTGTTATCAAGCTCTGTGGAAGCCTGATAATGACCATTCATTAGAATCGGGTGTGCTGGAGCAGGGAAACTTCAGAACAGCGGCCCTCGAGGACAGGAATTGCCCATTCCTGCTCTAGTTGGTGAGGCCAGTGTTTTGTCTAGAAAGCTCCCATCTCTGCTCCCAGGTGTCAGCTCTGCACAACCTTAGAGTCTGGCTCAATCTGTAGGCCCCAAGTCCATCCCCCTCCTCGCCTGATTATCTCTCCCAAACACATGTTCTTACCCCCAGGCTTAGGACACCAGCTTTGAGAGCTTAGGAACAGCCTGGAGTTTGGACATGTTTCCACTCTGACAGCTGTTATCTGACAGCTGAGGATGTGTTCTGGACGTGTGCGCGTGTGTGTGTGTGTGCAAACATGTGTGTGAGTGTGTGATTGTGTCTGTGTGTGTCAGCGTGTGTGTGTGAAACGGTCTGTGTGTGTGACAGAGACAGACAGGACCTCCGATAGTAGCGCTTCCCTTTAGCACACAGGCCCTCTGGCCCACCTGATCTTTTAGTCATTTATCAGACGCTCTTATCCAGAGTGACTACAGCAAGTACAGGGACATTCCACCTGAGGCAAGTAGGGTGAAGTGCCTTGCCCAAGGACACAGCATCATGTTGACACAGCTGGGGTTTGAACCAGGGACCTTCTGATTCAGAACCCGACACCCTAACCAACTGCACCACGTGACTACCTAGGTTCATATGTGTGGAGGACCGCCCACCGGCCAACCTGATAGGTTCATATGTGTGGAGGACCGCCCCCCCGGCCAACCTGATAGGTTCATATTTGTGGAGGACCGCCCCCCGGCCAACCTGATAGGTTCATATTTGTGGAGGACCGCCCCCCTGGCCATCCTGATAGGTTCATATGTGTGGAGGACCGCCCCCTGGCCAACCTGATAGGTTCATATTTGTGGAGGACCGCCCCCCGGCCAACCTGATAGGTTCATATTTGTGGAGGACCGCCCCCTGGCCATCCTGATAGGTTCTTATTAAAAAAGTTACAGCTGGGGAAAACTGAAGTAGTTAAGGCACTGAATTGAGAAATGAATTGTCTCATCTTAGTCTGTCTGTGAATGTGTGTGTGTGTGTGTGTGTGTGTGTGTGTGTGTGAATGTATGTGTGTGTGTGAGTGTGTGTGTGCACCATCAGCAGTATGGTAATGTCTGGGGGGGGGGGGGGTCTTTCTGTGCTCTATTAGGCCCATATGGAACATGTGTGTGTGTGTGTGTGTGTGTGTGTGTGTGTGTGGGTGGGGCGGGGCGGAGGGGGGGATGACTTATTTGTTCCATGTGTGCCCCCCTCTGTGTTTGTACATCTTCATACCCCTGCTGTGGTTGCCATGGGCGATGCTTTACCGCAGGAGGGGGGCCGTCCTGGTCCTGCCCACTCCCCTCGGAGGTAATGATGCGACTATCGCCGTGGTAACCCCCCTTCGAACGAGGAATGATTAGGAGGTGTGGCTGTGGGTAACGGAGGTACACATCACATCACTCACTGGAGCTGTGTGTGTGTGTGTGTGGTGTGTGTGTGTGTGTGTGTGTGTGTGTGTGTGCGTGCGTGCGTGTGTGTGTGTGCGCGTGTGTGTGTGCGTGCGTGCGTGCGTGTGCGCGCGTGTGCGAAGCATTTATGGGACCCCATCTGGTGACAGCTAAATGTGATATTCACACTCATTTCTCAATTAGGACACTACAAACACACAATTAAGTGTGGAGGATGGAGACTGGGGAGATGGGGCTGATGATAGTGGTGATGAAGATGATGATGATGGTGATGAAGATGATGATAGTGGTGGTGATGATAGTGGTGGTGATAATGTCATAATGATGACAGTGGGGATGAGGATAGTAGTGGTGGTGATGATAGTGATGATGATAAGGATTGTGGTGATGATGTTGGTGGTGATGATGAGGATTGTGTTTATAAAGATAATGATGGTGGTGATGATAGTGAGGATGATAATGGTGGTGATGATAGTGAGGATGATAATGGTGGTGATGATAGTGAGGATGATAATGGTGGTGATGATAGTGAGGATGATAATGGTGGTGATGATGATAGTGATGATGATGATAATGGTGGTGGTGATGATAGTGATGATGATAATGATGGGTGGTGATGATAGTGATGATGAGGACTGGTGATAATGGTGGTGGTGATGATGATGATAATAATGGTGGAGGTGATGATAGTGATGATGATAGTGATGATGATAATGATGATGATAATGATGATGATGAGGATTGTGGTGATAATAGTGGTGGTGTTGATGATGATGATGAGGACTGTGGTTGATAATGGTGGTGTTGATGATAGTGATGATGATGATAATGGTGGTGTGGATGATAGTGGTGATGATGAGGATTGTGGTGATAATAGTGGTGGTGATGATAGTGATAATGATGAAGACTGTTGTGATAATGGTGGTGGTGATGATAGTGATGATGATGAGGATTGTGGTGATAATAGTGGTGGTGATGATAGTGATAATGATGAAGACTGTTGTGATAATGGTGGTGGTGATGATAGTGATGATGATGAGGATTGTGGTGATAATAGTGGTGGTGATGATAGTGATAATGATGAGGACTGTTGTGATAATGGTGGTGGTGATGATAGTGATGATGATGAGGATTGTGGTGATGAGGTCAGCTCCTCCGTCCAGCAGGTTTACACACCTGGACACTTGATGCGTTTGGAAGAACATTGTTTGATCTTTATTCTGCTGCCTGCTTCTTCAAGGTTACAAACACCAAACACCTGTTGGTTCATTAGACTCCCAATATTCCCAGCTCACATTTCATCAGGCCAACGGATTGAATGTGTCTGTACCTGTGAATGCTCACGGAGGCGGATGATTGGCTATGATCGGTGCCGCGAGTCACCAGAGAGGCTTCTGATTGGACGTGATAGGAGGTGACAGCTGCTGATAGAGGTTTTTCGCTAGCGTGTGATTGGATGCTGCTATTTCAGGTCTCCCTCAGTGTTATTTCCTACATGAAACTTCGGTGTTTTAAACTGTAAACACCTTGTGGGAGTCGTGGAGGGACTAGGAGGGTTAGGGAGTAGTGATCAGAAGGTCCCGGGTTCGAACACCCGCCGTGCCAACGTGACGTTGTGTCCTTGGGCAAGGCACTTCACCCTACTTCCCTCAGGGGGGATTGTCCCTGTACTTGCTGTAAGTCGCTCTGGATAAGAGCGTCTGCTGAATGACTCAATGTAGGCAGGTCCCCAGTATCGAGCTCAGGCTCGTCTTCAATCAAAGCTCCTCCACCGTCCCACATCCCTTCTGCTACCACGGCAACGCTTCCGCGGGATGGTGACGCGCGCGGCCGAGGGAGCTGGCATGGCGCAGCCGGCGTGCCGAGCGCTAACGTTTAGCTCCCGCCGTTCTGTCAGTGACACGGGAACCAACAGGTTCCCGGACAGCAGGGGCATTGGGGGGGCGGGGGGGGGGGGGGGGGGGGGTATTAGCGTGTCGCGCGGGGCTGCAGTTCGTAAATGACGAGGTTTAGCTCCACTTTACGGAGCTTGGCGCCTGTCATTGACACATGGCCAGTCACATGGTTGTTTAGCTGTGCTAGCGTCTGGGTAAGAACCTCAGAAGGGAACCTCAACACCTGAGAACAGCCATGTAGAGATCCCTCCGGTTAGAACTCAGAGCTCTGCGCTAACATTCATGTCCTGTCATGTCTATGACAAGTCCCCAGTTGAGATAGATCTGGCCAGAAAACAGCTGTGGTGCCCCAGGTAACCTAACCTGACCTGACCACTCTGTCTGTCTGCCTGTCTGCCTGTCTGCCTGTCTGTCTGTCTGTCTGTCTGTCTGTCTGTCTCTGTCTGTCTGTCTGTCTGTCTCTGTCTCTGTCTCTGTCTGTCTCTGTCTGTCTGTCTGTCTCTGTCTGTCTCTGTCTGTCTCTGTCTGTCTCTGTCTGTCTCTGTCTGTCTCTGTCTGTCTCTGTCTGTCTGTCTTTATCTCTCTGTCTGTCTGTCTGTCTGTCTGTCTGTCTGTCTGTCTGTCTGTCTCTCTCTATCTCTCTGTCTGTCTGTCTCTCTCTATCTCTCTGTCTGTCTGTCTGTCTGTCTGTCTGTCTGTCTCTCTCTGTCTCTCTGTGGGGGGGATGGAGGGCGGAGGGGAGCGTGGATGGAGGAAGGAGCGAGGGGTGGAGGGGAGAGGGGATGGAGGGTGGAGGGGATGGAGGAATGTGACAGATGGTCGAGGGGGACTTTTTAAGTCAAGTTTGGAGAGAGAGAGAGAGAGAGAGGGAGAGAGAGATAGAGAGAGAGAAGAAGGATGAGAGAGAGGGAGAGAGGGATGCCGCAGAGAGAGAGAGACAGAGAGAGATAGAGAGAGGGCTTAAAAATGGTGGGAAGGAGAGGGTGAGACAGAGGGAGAGCTAGAGACAGAGAGTAAAAGGAGGAGGGAGGCTGGATGGGCGGAGGTAGGGGAGGAAGGAGAGGTAAGAAAGAGGAAGGGGGAGAGTGTGTAGCAATGGAGAGAGAAGCCAAATGCACCCATGCGCACCCACTTTAAGCATCGATTTAGCGATCAAGAAAACAGGGCTGAGAGAGAGGGAGAGAGGGAGAGAGGGAGAGAGGGAGAGAGGGAGAGAGGGAGAGAGGGATGCCGCAGACAGACAGAGAGAGAGAAAGAGACCAAGAGAAGAACACGAGGCGGAGGAGAAAGACCGTCTCTCCCAGCGTCTAGAAGAAGTCCCTCAGGATCTCTCTGGCTGTTCCCCCGCGCTGCCCCGCGGCGCCAATCTCTGGGTGCGATTAATCACGCCTTTCCTCAGACAGCCTTAATCGCTCGCCGCACGGACGAGCGTCTGCCTACCCGTCTCCACGCGCCCTGGGTGAATAAAGCCTTTGTTACCTGTACGGTGCATGTCAGGTGTTCTAATCCACCTGGGCTGGAACCCAGAGGGACACAGACAGACCTGAGAACCGGCTTCTAATGGGCTCCAACAGGAGACCGCTTGCGTGTCGGTTACCCTGGAGCAGAAGGGAGTCTTAGCTGGGGTAATTGAAATGAGGAGAGGAAAGATGTATTTACGACACGCCTGTCAAATCACGAAGGAGGATTGGGGAACGGCGCCCGGAGCGTCGAGGCGAGTCGCAGCGACACCCGGCAACAGAGGCCCGCAAGGAAGACGAGCGTTCTTCTGCTTGTCCTCTTTTTCTTTTTCTTTTTCTTTCGAGGAACCAGAATGACAGCCAGGGGCAGGTTGACCATATACGGTCCAAAAAAATGAAATAAAGGACTTGATTGTTGAGGGAGATGGAGTTTTATTTTTTTTTTTTTATTTTGCTTATTATTATTATTCCTTTTATTAATCAGTATTTTTTTTATACAGAAAGGGAGAGGTGGGAGCCGGGGGTGGGGGTGGGGGTGGGGGGGGGGGTGTTACGACTTCTTTAATTGGATTCCCCGCTAATTAACCGTAATTATATTCTAACGACGCGCGTGTCAAAGCGCAGTGTGCAGATTTTTTTTCTTTTCTCTCTCTCCCGGAGACAAAGCGAGCGTTTCAATGTCATGGAAGTTAATCCGACACGTCGCCGCCCCTGGAGCTTCTGTGGTGGCTGAAACCAAGCCCTCGGTCCCGGGCAACACGGAGCCTTGCTGGCCAGTAACAGTACCAGCACAGAGCCAGCATGGAGAGACCATGCTGAGGCTGGATAAACACCAACAGTGGTTGATGAGGCCGCCGTTTGTTGGTGTTGTTGCTGGGCTGCGTCCAATGCTGTACGGACTTAAAGCAGCTGTAGCGTTGGGCAGCTGTTCAAAAGCTTACGTGATTAGGAGGACCGCAGAGACTGAATCACACTCTCAAAGGGAGGGAGGGAAAGAGACAGGAAGAGAGAGACAGAGCGAGAGGGAGAGAGCGAGAAAGAGGGAAAGACAAAGAGAGAGGACGAGACAGAGACGAAGAGAGAGAGAGGGAGAGAGACAGACGGGGGAGAAAGACAGAGGTGTAGATATGAAGTGTGTGTGTGTGGGGGGGGTGATGTGGTGTCTTTCCCTCCACAGACAGACAGAGATAGAGAGAGGGGCCAGAGCCCTGGTCTCCACTAATGAGGTGCGAGAGGGCAAGCTACAGACACAAGAGACACACACCCAGCACACACACACACACACAGCAGACACACACCCAGCTGACACACACTCACACAGCAGAAACACACACACACCCAGCACACACACACACACACACCCAGCACACACACACCCAGCACACACACACCCAGCACACACACACCCAGCACACACACACCCAGCACACACACACACCCAGTACACACACACCCAGCACACACACCCAGCAGACACACACCCAGCAGACACACACCCAGCACACACACACCCAGCACACACACACCCAGCAGACACACACACAGCACACACACACCCAGCAGACACACACCCAGCACACACACACCCAGCAGACACACACCCAGCAGACACACAGACACCCAGCAGACACACACACACCCAGCACACACACACCCAGCACACACACACCCAGCAGACACACCCAGCAGACACACACCCAGCACACACACACCCAGCAGACACACACCCAGCAGACACACACAGACACCCAGCAGACACACACACACCCAGCACACACACACCCAGCACACACACACCCAGCAGACACACACACACCCAGCAGACACACACACACCCAGCAGACACACACACACCCAGCAGACACACACACACCCAGCACACACACACCCAGCACACACACACCCAGCACACACACCCAGCACACACACACCCAGCACACACACACCCAGCACACACACCCAGCACACACACACCCAGCACACACACACCCAGCACACACACCCAGCAGACACACACCCAGCACACACACCCAGCACACACACACCCAGCACACACACACCCAGCACACACACCCAGCACACACACACCCAGCACACACACACCCAGCACACACACACCCAGCACACACACCCAGCACACACACACCCAGCACACACACCCAGCAGACACACACCCAGCAGACACACACCCAGCACACCGAGCAGACACACCCCCAGCAGACACACCCCCAGCAGACACACCCCCAGCAGAGACACACACCTGCGCAGCAGCAGCTTGGGGTGGTTCTTGCTCTCCAGGTTGCGGTCGATCAGGTCTGACAGGAGGTGTTTGAGGACGTCGGTGGCGTACTCCAGCTTGCTCTGCAGCACGGTCATGATGAGGGACGCCACGTTGCCGCGGTCCCGCATGGAGAAGCCTCGCTGGGCCTCCAGGGTGCGGATGAAGGACAGCAGGAACACCTTGTTGTTGATGAGCTGGCCGAACAGCTTCAGACCCTTCTCCACCTGCTCCTGTCTGTAGCCCGGGACCTGGGAGAGACACGGCTCAACATTAGGACTAACACAGAGCTAACACAGAGCTAACACAGGGCTAACACAGAGCTAACACAGGGCTAACACAGGGCTAACACAGAGCTAACACAGGGCTAACACAGAGCTAACACATGGCTAACACAGAGCTAACACAGAGCTAACACAGAGCTAACACAGGACTAACACAGAGCTAACACAGGGCTAACACAGAGCTAACACAGGGCTAACACAGGGCTAACACAGAGCTAGCACAGGGCTAACACAGAGCTAACACAGAGCTAACACAGAGCTAACACAGGGCTAACACAGAGCTAACACAGGGCTAACACAGGGCTAACACAGAGCTAGCACAGGGCTAACACAGAGCTAACACAGAGCTAACACAGAGCTAACACAGGGCTAACACAGAGCTAACACAGGGCTAACACAGGGCTAACACAGAGCTAACACAGGGCTAACACAGGGCTAACACAGAGCTAACACAGGACTAACACAGAGCTAACACAGGGCTAACACAGGGCTAACACAGGGCTAACACAGAGCTAACACAGGGCTAACACAGGGCTAACACAGGGCTGACACAGAGCTAAAACAGGACTAACACAGAGCTAATGCAGGGATAACACAAAGCTAATGCAGAGCTAACGTAGAGCTGACATGAAGCTAATACAAAGCTAGCACAAAGCTAACCCCTCACACACACACACTAAAAGGCACACACACCTTCAACACACTCCAACAGCACCGTAGTGTCATGATAATCCCACCAGAGCAATTAAGAGCTCTAATTTCCTCTAATGAGTGTGTGGTAATGACTATGGCTCCGAGAAGAGACAGGAAGATGGGGGGGGGGGGGGGGGGGGGGAGGTGAGGTGAGGAGGAAGAGAGAGGTGAGGAGGGAGAGAGGGGTGAGGAGGGAGAGAGAGGTGACGAGGGAGAGAGAGCTAGAGACACAGAGGGAGGGAGAAAGATGAAAGATGGTTGATGAGAGAGAGAGAGAGAGAGAGAGAGAGAGAGAGAGAGAGACAGACAGACAGAGAGACAGACAGAGAGAGAGACGTGTTGCTATATTTGTGTTCCACCTCTCCATGATCCCTGCACTGCTAGAGCTCAGCTAGCCCAGTTAGCACAGCTCAGGCTGTTATATCAGCCTGAACACACACAGCCAGGCTGCAGTCATAACAGACGGCACACATGCCTTCACCTTTTACCATCCTGACAGATACAGAGCACTCACGCAAGCACTTTAATGGAGAACGGGTTTCAAGACAGAGGAGAGAGAGGGTGGGAGAGAGAGGAAAGCAGAGAGAGAGAGGGAGAGACAGGAGAGAGACAGAGGCGAGAGGGCAGAGAGAAAGAGGGAAAGACAGAGAAGAGAGACAGAGGAGAGAGCGCAGAGAGAAATAGAGAGAGACAGAGAGAGACAGAAGGAGAGACAGAGGAGAGGGCAGAGAGAAAGAGGGAGAGAGGTCAGAGAGAAAGAAGGAGAGAGGAGAGAGGAGAGAGGGCAGAGAGAAATAGAGAGAGACAGAGGAGAGAGGGCAGAGAGAAATAGAGAGAGAGGCAGAGGAGGACAGAGGGAGAGAGACAGAGGAGAGAGGGCAGAGAGAAAGAGGGAGAGAGAGAGAGGAGAGAGGGCAGAGGAGGACAGAGGGAGAGAGCGAGAGGAGAGAGGGCAGAGAGAAAGAGGGAGAGAGCGAGAGGAGAGAGGGCAGAGAGAAAGAGGGAGAGAGCGAGAGGAGAGAGGGCAGAGAGAAAGAGGGAGAGAGCGAGAGGAGAGAGGGCAGAGAGAAAGAGGGAGAGAGCGAGAGGAGAGAGGGCAGAGAGAAAGAGGGAGAGAGAGAGAACAGTCATGGCAGAGCGATATTGACATCGTTTTACTGTAACCATCTCTGACATCAATAACAATTAACTAGCCATCAGGATTCAGAGACAAGCTCGATGCTACTTTCATTATGCTTTGATATCACATTAAACTTCTCATATAGCCGGACATTTATACCAATTAAAACCTAATTAATACAGCTTATTACTGGGGAATTCTCATCAGGCAGGAACCTGGCGGACCCGGGTAAAATGTGAAATGGGTCCTCGCAGCTTGATGGAAAACGATGGCGGATTCAATTATCACTGTCCATCACCGTCGCTTAGGGATAAATAACTTAGCTTCTCTCGCTGCATTTCTAATTTGTCCTCGCTTACCCAAAGAAGAAACACTGTCACAACTTGAGCATTATTAACAGAGAGACACTCCTGATCTCCTGTGCATGCTGGGTAATGTTTATTCGTAAACCGTCTCGGTGAGACTAATGAGAAAATCTCACTCTGTGTTTACTGAGCGCCAATGAAATAAATGTTAAAAGCAGCTGCATCCGTTTCACCTGTAACCCAACGCTAATCAGCTTTTTCGCGTATCTTTTTTTTTCCATGACAAATTAGATGGAGACTCCGACATGGATAATACAGCAGACAGTCTACCTCCAGGTCTATAGGGGACAGTCTACCTCCAGGTCTATAGAGGACAGTCTACCTCTAGGTCTATAGAGGACAGTCTACCTCCAGGTCTATAGAGGACAGTCTACCTCCAGGTCTATAGGGGACAGTCTACCTCCAGGTCTATAGAGGACAGTCTACCTCTAGGTCTATAGAGGACAGTCTACCTCCAGGTCTATAGAGGACAGTCTACCTCCAGGTCTACAGAGGACAGGGGACAGTCTACCTCCAGGTCTATAGGGGACAGCCTACCTCCAGGTCTATAGGGGACAGTCTACCTCCAGGTATATAGAGGGCAGTCTACCTCCAGGTCTATAGAGGACAGTCTACCTCCAGGTCTACAGAGGACAGGGGACAGTCTACCTCCAGGTCTATAGAGGACAGTCTACCTCCAGGTCTACAGAGGACAGTCTACCTCTAGGTCTATAGAGGACAGTCTACCTCTAGGTCTATAGGGGACAGTCTACCTCCAGGTCTATAGAGGACAGCCTACCTCCAGGTCTATAGGGGACAGCCTACCTTCAGGTCTATAGAGGACAGTCTACCTCCAGGTCTATAGAGGACAGTCTACCTCCAGGGCTATAGAGGACAGTCTACCTCCAGTTCTATAGAGGACAGTCTACCTCCAGGTCTATAGAGGACAGTCTACCTCCAGGTCTATAGGGGACAGTCTACCTCCAGGTCTATAGGGGACAGTCTACCTCCAGGTCTATAGAGGACAGTCTACCTCCAGGGCTATAGAGGACAGTCTACCTCCAGTTCTATAGAGGACAGTCTACCTCCAGGGCTATAGAGGACAGTCTACCTCCAGTTCTATAGAGGACAGTCTACCTCCAGTTCTATAGAGGACAGTCTACCTCCAGGTCTATAGGGGACAGTCTACCTCCAGGTCTATAGGGGACAGTCTACCTCCAGGTCTATAGGGGACAGTCTACCTCCAGGTATATAGAGGACAGTCTACCTCCAGGTCTATAGAGGACAGTCTACCTCCAGGTCTACAGAGGACAGGGGACAGTCTACCTCCAGGTCTATAGAGGACAGTCTACCTCCAGGTCTATAGAGGACAGTCTACCTCTAGGTCTATAGAGGACAGTCTACCTCCAGGTCTATAGAGGACAGCCTACCTCCAGGTCTATAGGGGACAGCCTACCTTCAGGTCTATAGAGGACAGTCTACCTCCAGGTCTATAGAGGACAGTCTACCTCCAGGGCTATAGAGGACAGTCTACCTCCAGTTCTATAGAGGACAGTCTACCTCCAGGTCTATAGAGGACAGTCTACCTCCAGGTCTATAGGGGACAGTCTACCTCCAGGTCTATAGGGGACAGTCTACCTCCAGGTCTATAGAGGACAGTCTACCTCCAGGGCTATAGAGGACAGTCTACCTCCAGTTCTATAGAGGACAGTCTACCTCCAGGTCTATAGAGGACAGTCTACCTCCAGTTCTATAGAGGACAGTCTACCTCCAGTTCTATAGAGGACAGTCTACCTCCAGGTCTATAGGGGACAGTCTACCTCCAGGTCTATAGGGGACAGTCTACCTCCAGGGCTATAGAGGACAGTCTACCTCCAGTTCTATAGAGGACAGTCTACCTCCAGGTCTATAGAGGACAGTCTACCTCCAGGTCTATAGAGGACAGCCTACCTCCAGGTCTATAGGGGACAGCCTACCTCCAGGTCTATAGAGGACAGTCTACCTCCAGGTCTATAGGGGACAGCCTACCTCCAGGTCTATAGAGGACAGTCTACCTCCAGGTCTATAGGGGACAGCCTACCTCCAGGTCTATAGAGGACAGTCTACCTCCAGGTCTATAGGGGACAGCCTACCTCCAGGTCTCTGAGGACAGGGTGCTCCTCGATCCCAGGGAACAGGACCCTCATGGTGTAGGTGCGGTAGTCCAGGAAGGGGATGCCAGCTCCGTCCAGGTCGCTGGTCAGCTCGTGGATGTCAGTCTGGAGCTCAGCGAACGCTGAGGGGGCAAAACAAGGTTGATGAGAGGGGAGGAGATGGCAGGATTCGAACCCAGTGGGGGGGGGGGGGGGGGGGGGGGGGGGGGCGTAGCTGCCAGGATGAAGAGTTCAATCCAGTGGGTGTCATGACGTGAGACCCTCACCCTCCTTGCACTCCAGGGCGACCCTGGACTCCAGGTTGTCCATCTGCATCTGCAGCCTCTTCAGCGTCAGGTCGCTCTCGCGAGACTTGCGCTTGTAGGCGATGAGCACCACCACGATGAAGAGGATGAGGAGGGCGCCGGCCGCCGCGATGCCGATGATGGCCGTGCTGCTCAGGGGGCTGTCGGACGTGATGTGGACCACGCCGGGGGAATACTCTATACCCCCCACACGGGCCTGAGGGGGAGGGGGAGAGAAGGGAGGGAAGGAGAGAGAGAATGTTGAGATCTAATTCATGATATTTTTGCACCACTGTTTACACTACTGTGTATATACCCCCCCCCCCTGTACTATATATACCCATTCCACTTTGTACCTATGTTATTTGTACTTCCATGTTTGTATTATTTGTATTACGTGTATTATTTGTATTATTTGTTATTTGTATCATATCTGTAGTGTATTTTACATTGTATTCATTTTTTATTAGTATGCCACATATATGTTCTATGTTTGCTCATTCCTGCCACAGTGAATTCTATGTTTGTTAATCTTGCGTAGCGAATAAACCCCCATTCTGATTCTGATGATACCTCACGTCATATCATGTGACCTTAAACCGTACGAATCAACTAGAAGCCTGATCGAATGATGTGGCAAGATAGCGGCGATAAAAACAAACCGACACCAAAAAGCACTGATGGAAGAGCGAAAACCAAGTGCTTTTATGAGCCGAAACCCAATTCAGGAAATGGTTTTCCTACTGTATGTCTTATTACAGGCTTTTATGAAATCCCAGAGAGCTGGAGCAGACATGTTGCCTAGCAGCAGTCTACATCTTCTTCTATGGTAATGTGTCTGGTGGCCTTCTCTGTCTGGAGCTCGTCACTCATTGGTCCAGGTGGCTGGCAGAGCAGGAAACAGCCCGTCCCTCAAATTGGTCCCTCTCACAACCACAAATGGAACCGTTATTGGGTTTGTCGGCAGCCTAATCCCTCTTATGAAGATCTTATTTGTTGTTTAGTCCAGGAGTGGACAGACAGAGACTGCTGGTCCTGATCACATTAGAGTACTGCAGCCTGGTCCAAGGCTACTCTGGTTTGGAACGGATCATTCAGGGCGTTTCCTGATTTTTTTGGACAGTTTTGCAAGTAACGTGCTGCATTAAGGTGAGATGAGGGAGGAGAGAACATGCTGGAGAGGTGTGTGTGAGTGTGTGAGTGTGTGTGAGTGAGTAAGTGCGTGTGTCTGTGTGAGTGAGTTTGTATGTGTATGCGAATATGTGTGAGTGAGTGTGTGAGTGTGTAAGTGTGTGAGTGTGTGAGTGAGTGTGTCTGTGTGTGAAAGTGTGTGTGTGTGTCTGAGTGGGTGTGTGTGTATGTGGGAGTGTGTGAGTGTGTGAGTGAGTGTGTGTGAGTGTGTGAGGGAGTGTGTCTGTGTGTGTGTGTCTGTGTGAGTGAGTTACTGTGTGTGTGTGAGTGAGTGAGTGTGTCTGTGTGTGAAAGTGTGTGTGTCTGTGTGTGAGTGTGTGTGTCTGTGTGAGAGTGGGTGTGTGTGCGTGAGTCAGTGACTGTGTGTGTGTGAGAGTGTGTGTGTGTGTGTGTGTGTGAGAGAGATTGTGTGTGAGTGTGTGTGTGTGTGTCTGTATGCGTGTGTCTGTGAGTGTGTGAGTGAGTGTGTGAGTGAGTGAGTGTATGTGTGTGTCGGTGTGAGTCAGTGACTGTGTGTGAAAGAGTGTGTGTGAGTGTGTGTGTGTGTGTGTGTCTGTGTGCGTGTG
>CM059307.1:8859332-8869332 GCA_030340665.1 Neosalanx taihuensis
GTGCTCCCTCACAGCAGCCCTTGAGCAGCAGTTCCACGGTTAGTGTCTCCTCACACTCCCAGGCACAATGGCTCTTTGAAGTGTGTCGCCGCGGAGATAACTAGGCCCGCCGTTCACCTTCATTTCCCTTCAGAAAGACTCTGCTGCGTCTCTCTCTCTCTCTCCCTCTCTCTCTCTCTCTCTGTCCTCCCTTCTTTTCCCCTCCCTCCCTCCCTCCCTCCCTCCCTCCCTCCCTCCCCTCTTCTCTCTTCTGTTCACAGTTGTTCCTCCTCCATCAGACACTTTAGTGCATTCTGTCTCTTCCTCTCCTTTCATTCTCTCTCTCCGTCATTTTAAAAAAAGAGAGAGAGAGAGAGAGGGGCTGTCCAATCTGTCACTGTCAGGCTCGCTCGCCCCTCTGTGTTGTTTCCCGACGCTCCTGTCACGACTCTGACAAATCAACGGCAACGGTGGGACGGCGCTCCTCTGAAACCGCCAACCAATCGGCTCGGCCAAACACTTCATGTCTCCACGGCAACCCGGGCAGAGAGCGCCTGGCAGACTTGAAAGCCGTCGCCGACGGTAACCTGTCTGCTTAATTGGATCCCGGACAAAAAGATCGCACATCAAAACACACTTCCTGCCAAGTGTCACATGACCCCCCTCCCCCCGGTCCCCCTCCCTGCCACTCCACCAGGAAGAACGGGATAAGTGGCCCACGGAACCGATTTTTCAAAACAAAAGTCCCCCTTCGCGCAGAAGACAACGCGCTTTACTGACGCAACAACCACGTTTCGGCATGAAATCCTTCTCTCCGACGGTTCTCGTTCGGAAGTTTGAAGCCATCCTTAGGGGACCACGGTGCACCTTAGAGCCTTGACATGACCCCTGGTTGACCCCTGCGACCCCGGAGCACGTAGCACCTCCTCCGCCCGGCTGCTGCCCCCTGCCAAAGGCCCCAGATGCTAGCCAGCGCTAGTTCAGGTAGGCAAAGGGGATTGAGTTACGGTGTATTGTTAGCCCCCCCCCACCCACCCAGCCCCCCCCCCCCCACCCTCCCCCCCCTCACGTCTTTCAGTCAGATCTGAGGGGTCTCTGTGTTCTCCCAGGGGGCTTGGGGGGTGGGGGGTGGGGGTGGGGGGTGGAACGTGAGAGGCCCTGCCCCCCCCCCCCCCCCCCCCCCCTCTGGGTGGGGGTACGTGCTCCTGTTCTGGGGACAGGGAGCGGGAACACAGGGGCGTCTGTTTGGAAAGTCTCACGGAACCTCCCGGTTCTCTCCTCTCTCTGTTCCTCGTCTCGGGGAGTCAGGTGGCTGAGCGGGCTGGCAACCACAAGGTACCCGGTTCGACACTTCACCCTACTGTCCTCAGGGGGGGGAGTGTCCCTGTACTTGCTGTAAGTCGCTCTGGATAAGAGCGTCTGCTGAATGACTGAACGTGACTGTGTTCCACTCTCTCTCCATCCCTCTCTACCTTGTGAGGTTCCGCTACCCTCAAAGTTCCTAAGCGGCAGCAGGTCTCTGAGCTGCTGTGCCCCGCTGCTCTGGGTCTCTCTCAGGGTGTCCTCCCCCTGGCCTCCCCCTGGGTCTGGGTCTCTCAGGGTGACCTCCCCCTGGCCTCCCCCTGGGTCTGGGTCTCTCAGGGTGACCTCCCCCTGGCCTCCCCCTGGGTCTGGGTCTCTCAGGGTGACCTCCCCTGTGGCCTCCCCCTGGCCTCCCCCTGGCCTCCCCCTGGGTCTGGGTCTCTCAGGGTGACCTCCCCCTGGCCTCCCCCTGGGTCTGGGTCTCTCAGGGTGACCTCCCCCTGGCCTCCCCCTGGCCTCCCCCTGGCCTCCCCCTGGGTCTGGGCCCCCTGGCTCTGGGTGAGGAGCTACTCACGTTGACCGTGTCGTGGTCTCTGTACTTGGCCCTGATCAGAGGGTTCTGGATGATGTCCAGGTTGGTTCCGGTCACCGTCACAGGTGTGTGTCCGCTGGTACCGGGAGAGGAGGAAGGACAGGGGGGTTAACACACACACACACACACAGAGGAGGAAGGACAGGGGGGTTAACACACACACACACACAGAGGACAGACAGGGGGTTAACACACACACACACAGAGGACAGACAGGGGGGTTAACACACACACACCCATGCACACACAGCAGGAAGGACAGGGGGGTTAACACACACGCACGCTAACTTAAATCTCTCGTCATGGTTAAATTCATTCACACATAAGTAATCCATGTCCTCTGACCTTGCACAAACACACTCGCACACACCGGGTAGACACACGCTGCGTCCACACACACACTGGCACACACGCTGCGTCCACACACACACACACACACACTCCTGGTACCTGAAGATGCTCCACTCTGGCTCCAGCTTGGTGATGGTGGGGTCCTCTACATACTGGAACTTCAGGTCCTTGGCGTGCAGCACAGCCTTGTCCACGCTCACTGACACCGACACCTCCCCGTAACCATGCAGGGAGGCCTGGGAGCGACACGTGATCCACTGACCCCCCCGCCTGACAGGGGGAGGGAGGGAGGGAGGGAGAGGGAGAGAGAGAGGGGGAAGGAGAGGGAGGGTGTGTGACAGGTGTGAGACAGGTGTGTGACAGGTGTGACACAGGTGTGTGACAGGTGTGTGACAGGTGTGTGACAGGTGTGAGACAGGTGTGTGACAGGTGTGTGACAGGTGTGAGACAGGTGTGTGACAGGTGTGTGACAGGTGTGAGACAGGTGTGTGACAGGTGTGTGGCAGGTGTGAGACAGGTGTGAGACAGGTGTGAGACAGGTGTGTGAGACAGGTGTGAGACAGGTGTGTGACAGGTGTGTGACAGGTGTGAGACAGGTGTGTGACAGGTGTGTGACAGGTGTGAGACAGGTGTGTGACAGGTGTGTGACAGGTGTGAGACAGGTGTGTGACAGGTGTGTGACAGGTGTGAGACAGGTGTGTGACAGGTGTGAGACAGGTGTGTGACAGGTGTGTGACAGGTGTGAGACAGGTGTGTGACAGGTGTGAGACAGGTGTGTGACAGGTGTGAGACAGGTGTGTGACAGGTGTGAGACAGGTGTGAGACAGGTGTGTGACAGGTGTGAGACAGGTGTGTGACAGGTGTGTGACAGGTGTGAGACAGGTGTGTGACAGGTGTGTGACAGGTGTGAGACAGGTGTGTGACAGGTGTGTGACAGGTGTGAGACAGGTGTGTGACAGGTGTGAGACAGGTGTGTGACAGGTGTGAGACAGGTGTGTGACAGGTGTGTGACAGGTGTGTGACAGGTGTGTGACAGGTGTGAGACAGGTGTGTGACAGGTGTGAGACAGGTGTGAGACAGGTGTGTGACAGGTGTGAGACAGGTGTGTGACAGGTGTGTGACAGGTGTGAGACAGGTGTGTGACAGGTGTGTGACAGGTGTGAGACAGGTGTGTGACAGGTGTGTGACAGGTGTGAGACAGGTGTGTGACAGGTGTGTGACAGGTGTGTGACAGGTGTGAGACAGGTGTGTGACAGGTGTGTGACAGGTGTGAGACAGGTGTGTGACAGGTGTGAGACAGGTGTATGCTACCCACCTGTGATAAACACACTTCTGGTCTTTAAACATGATGGAGGCATTGCTCCCAGCGTCTAAATTGCTGCCGGTGATGTTGACGATGGTTCCCCCGGAAACGGGCCCTCGGCTCGGCTTCAGCTGGTGCAGCCGAGGAACCTGGTGAGGTCAGAGGGGATTGGGGGACGGTGGAGCCAATAGGAGACTTGCATGAATCCACCAATCACCACTCAGAGATTGAAGTGGTCTTGAGGGCGAGCGAGGGAGATGTAAATCTCTTTCCTGTTCGTTTGCCTTCTCATACTCTCGTCCGACTCCTAACCCCTAACATCGTATAATCGCGGTCCCAGAGCACCCGCTGAGGAATAAATACGTTCTAATGAAGCCGCCATTAAAGGGCAGGGTGTGTAATTGATAACTCTGCAGTAACGGAAACACACGTTCTAACGATTAGGCTGTATTTCAGGGTGGAACCTTGCATGTTGCTAGTCTGGGATGAAATGTGTGGAGAACACATAGGTGAGAGTGCTGAGGACGCACGGCATATAACCACAGTGTGTGTGGGTGAGTGTGTGTGTGTGTGTGTGTTTGCGTGTGTGTGTGCTCTTTTTACAGCCGTCCTGAGGTCCATTTGAACTCGGGGCTCATTAGTAAGCACCGGTCTTCTCCCCGCAGTGCTGGGACTAATTCCACACCGGCGCTGAAGCTAATTCCACCCTAAGTGCTGAGCAGACTCTTTCTGACATCGCAGCATAATCACACAGTCTGCGATGCGGGGGCTAGTTCAGCGAGGAGGCAGCCTTGGTTTAATCTACGGCGTACTTAACCGTTAAGTGCCGTTTATTTGAGTTCGACTGCACTTTGGCGTGATCTAAGAGAGATCTGTTCCATATTATATCGTAACTCCTTCTCTGTTTGACGTCTTAAAGCAGGTTGTCCCCGAACAGGCCCTGGGTCAGCTGGTGCTGGGCCATGCAGAGAGAATACGTAACTGACATTATTTCAGTTTGTTTCGTTCGCTGATTCTGAACAACGTTTTATTTAGGAAAATTAAGGGATTTTCCCCACCACATCGATCTGCGACTCACTCTTGATGCATGTTAAGGTGGCTTAATCACGTTTTATCTACATCCAATACCTTCAGTAGACTGCTCCTTCCGCTAACACTAATACATCACAGCTAAATTGAAAGCCCCAAGTTAGCAGGATGAACAAAAAAAACTTCTTTGGACGTTTCCTTGTGTGTTTTCCACGTCCATATTTAGAAGATACCAGTTTTTATGCCACTCATATCAAACAGTTTGGGGGAGTGCCGTCTTAAAGGCTTTTGATTCTTGTTGTGTTCTCAGGTTGGCAGAACAACATACTAACATACAAACTACAAGTACTTGTTCAGACTCACCAAAAAGTACTAGTACTTGTTCAGACTCACCATGAAGTACTAGTACTTGTTCCGACTCACCAAAAAGTACTAGTACTTGTTCAGACTCACCATGAAGTACTAGTACTTGTTCCGACTCACCAAAAAGTACTAGTACTTGTTCAGACTCACCATGAAGTACTAGTACTTGTTCCGACTCACCAAAAAGTACTAGTACTTGTTCAGACTCACCATGAAGTACTAGTACTTGTTCAGACTCACCAAAAAGTACTAGTACTTGTTCAGACTCACCATGAAGTACTAGTACTTGTTCCGACTCACCAAAAAGTACTAGTACTTGTTCAGACTCACCATGAAGTACTAGTACTTGTTCAGACTCACCAAAAAGTACTAGTACTTGTTCAGACTCACCATGAAGTACTAGTACTTGTTCAGACTCACCAAAAAGTAGTAGTACTTGTTCAGACTCACCAAAACATAGTAGTACCTGTTCAGACTCACAATGAAGTACTAGTACTTGTTTAGACTCACCACAAAATACTAGTATTTGTTCAGACTCACCATGAAGTACTAATACTTGTTTAGACTCACCATGAAGTACTAATACTTGTTCAGACTCATCACAAAGTTCTAGTATTTGTTCAGACTCATCACAAAGTTCTAGTATTTGTTCAGACTCACCATGAAGTACTAATACTTGTTCAGACTCACCACAAAGTAGTAGTACTTGGTGGACTTGGCCATGAACTCAGGCTTGCACTCTCCAACGCCGACACACACCTGGACGTTGCCGGCAAACTGGCTGGATTCCGCTTTTCCCATCTCACACACGATCCTGAAAACACACACAGGTCGATGTTTCAGCTGAAGCGATGCAGCGCTGCGGGGGCCTGCGGGTTCCACCAAACTCACGGACCGCGTGGAACCCGAGTCACCCACAGCGATCCCAGGAGAACGTTGACTTCCCCTGTTCCTCTCCTGTTCTTACGGGTCACATCCTGTGTCTGAAGGCTTCTTTCAGCTTGAGCGCCTCAGGTATTTCCCACGGTGCCGTTTCAGTGACCTACGCTCAGAACAACGCGATAATTCGGAGAGTCCGTTATATTGAAGACATATCGTCATATATTTACGTTTTCTTTTCTTTTTTTGAGGGGGGGGGGGTCACTTTCGTTATTTATGTCAGATTTGTTTGATTTATTCAACATTTGCGGCCCAGAGGGAGCGGCTTCACTGATCTCCAAACTGCTGGAGTGACTGATCATCAACTTGAAGTTGAAAGCGATGGGCCAGCACTTTCCACCAAGACCGCTGAGCTAAGCGAAAGAAAGGGGGGGCTTCTTCAGGGTCATACGAAGGAAGACGCGGGCTTTCTGTTCTCACAGGGGGTGTGGGGGGGCGGGGGGGGGGGGGGGGGGGGGGGGGGTTCGGATCCCCTGCCAAATCACACATTATTATGGTCCGGTCTTTAGGTGGGATTAGATGATCTGCTGGAGAGGTAGCCAGGCCTCCGCTGCTCTGGTGAGCTCTCTGTGAAGGCTGTGGTACAGCTGCATTGCGGGCCAGGGCTGCAACAAGGTCACCCCACTGCCGGTGTGTGTGTGTGCGTGTGTGCGTGCGTGCGGAGGCATGTTTTTGTGCGTGTTAGTTTGTATGTTTGAGCGTGCCGTGGTTTGACGCCCCCCCCCCCGCCCCACACCTCCAGACCGCGTCAAGTCGTGTCGTGACTCATCGTCCCCCCCCCCCACACCGCCCCCCTCCCCCCGGCCTCACGGCGCTGACTCAGATGACCTCACAGAGGCTGTGACCTCCATGCTCCATGTACGAAGACGCTAACGCAGAACAGCTTGACTTCCTGCTCAGCCAGAACTCAGGACATGACGTCAGGATTCAGGAGCGTGTGGGGGGTGCGTGTGAGGAGCGTGTGGGGAGCGTGTGTGAGGAGGCGTGTGGGGAGCGTGTGGGGAGCGTGTGGGGAGGAGCGTGTGAGGAGCGTGTGGGGAGCGTGTGAGGAGCGTGTGGGGAGCGTGTGGGGAGCGTGTGAGGAGCGTGTGGGGAGCGTGTGAGGAGCGTGTGGGAGCGTGTGGGGAGCGTGTGAGGGAGCGTGTGGGGGAGCGTGTGAGGAGCGTGTGGGGAGCGTGTGAGGAGCGTGTGGGGAGCGTGTGGGGGAGCGTGTGTGAGGAGCGTGTGGGGAGCGTGTGAGGAGCGTGTGGGGAGCGTGTGGAGCGTGTGAGGAGCGTGTGGGGAGCGTGTGAGGAGCGTGTGGGGAGCGTGTGGGGCAGCGTGTGAGGAGCGTGTGGGAGCGTGTGGGGAGCGTGTGGGGAGCGTGTGAGGGAGCGTGTGAGGGAGCGTGTGGGCAGCGTGTGCGTGAGCGTGTGGGGAGCGTGTGGGGGAGCGTGTGAGGAGCGGGTGGGCAGCGTGTGGGGAGCGTGTGGGGAGCGTGCGGGGAGCGTGTGGGGAGCGGTGTGAGGAGCGTGTGAGGAGCGTGGGGGGAGCGTGTGAGGAGCGTGTGGGGAGCGTGTGGGGAGCGTGTGGGGAGCGTGTGTGAGGAGCGTGTGAGGAGCGTGTGGGCAGCGTGTGCGGAGCGTGTGGGGAGCGTGTGGGGAGCGTGTGAGGAGCGTGTGGGCAGCGTGTGGGGAGCGTGTGGGGAGCGTGCGGGGAGCGTGTGAGGAGCGTGTGGGGAGCGTGTGGGGAGCGTGTGAGGAGCGTGTGGGGAGGTGTGAAGAGCGTGTGAGAAGCGTGTGGGGAGCGTGTGAAGAGCGTGTGGGGAGCGTGTGAGGAGCGTGTGAGGAGCGTGTGGGGAGCGTGCGGGGGAGGCGGTGTGAGGAGCGTGTGGGGAGCGTGTGGGGAGCGTGTGAGGAGTGTGTGAGGAGCGTGTGAGGAGCGTGTGGGGCAGCGTGTGGGAGGTGGCGGAGCGTGTGGGGAGCGTGTGGGAGCGTGTGGGAGCGTGTGGGGAGCGTGCGGGGAGCGTGTGGGAGGAGCTGTGGGGGGTGGGGGAGCGTGTGGTGGAGCGTGTGAGGAGCGTGTGGGGAGCGTGTGGGCAGCGTGTGCGGAGCGTTGTGGGGAGCGTGTGGGGAGCGTGTGGGGAGCGTGTAGGAGCGTGTGCGGAGCGTGTGGGGAGCGTGTGGGGAGCGTGGAGCGGGCGTGTGGGGAGCGTGTGGGGAGCGTGTGGGGAGCGTGTGGGAGCGCGTGAGGAGCGTGTGTGGGGAGCGTGTGAGGAGCGTGTGAGGAGCGTGTGAAGAGTGTGTGGGGAGCGTGTGAGGAGCGTGTGGGGAGCGTGTGAGGAGCGTGTGGGGAGCGTGTGGGGAGGGTGTGAAGAGCGTGTGAGGAGCGTGTGAGGAGCGTGTGAAGAGCGTGTGGGGAGCGTGCGGGGAGCGTGTGAGGAGGAGCGTGTGAGGAGCGTGTGAGGAGCGTGTGAGGAGCGTGTGGGAGCGTGTGAAGAGCGTGTGGGGAGCGTGTGGGGGAGCGTGTGAGGAGCGTGTGAGGAGCGTGTGGGGAGCGTGTGAAGAGCGTGTGGGGAGCGTGCGGGGGAGCGTGTGAGGAGCGTGTGAGGAGCGGTGTGAGGAGCGTGTGGGGAGCGGTGTGCGGAGCGTGTGAGGAGGCGTGTGCGGAGCGTGTGGGCAGTGTGGTGGGCGCTGACCTCACTGCTCTGCAGGGATGTAGCCCTCAGGGATGGGGGTGCAGTCCACCTGGGCCACTCTCACGTTCCCCTGGATCTCCTGGAACTCCAGGCCCAGGTTCTCCCCCCGGATGGTGACCAGGGTGCCCCCCCTCACGAGGGCCCCGCAGGGGGGTGAACTGTGGAGAACAACACAGCACAGGGTTACCAGAGCTCCAGTCAAACATCAGAAGGTGATGTTCTCAAGATCTTTCAGGGGTTCAGGTTAGTTTATTACTGGGGATTCATCCTTGAACTATGACTTCCTTAGTAAAATACAACAGATAAGCATATACATTCTATCCCAGGTTTGTATAATAAACCCCGCCCCCTCTCAGGTCATTGGATACAGCGTGAGTGAGGATCAGCTCATTGGCTCCAGTACAGGAAGTCAGTTCATTAGCTAGTTTTCAGGATGCGTTTGAATTGGTGTGTCGTATTAAGCTCTGTGTGTGTGTGATACGGTAGACATCTCGGCAATGATAGCGCTGACCCTGTGCAGATCCATCTGTATCTGGGCCATCAGAATGACACCAGGTGGTTTATGAGTCTTTAGTCAGAGCGGGCCAGTCCAAGCAGGACCTCATTAGTCCAGCAGTCCCCCCCCCCCCCTCCACAAATGGCACGAGAAAACACCGGTATCCCAGCCAGCCAATCGGATTAGGTTATTCCCCGGCCGTTTTGGCACGGGTTTAATTTGTTGTGGCCGAGAGCTGAACCATACATCCTACAGATGGGACGAGTGTGAGTGAGAGAGAGTGTGTGTGAGAGAGTGTGTGACAGTGTGTGAGAGAGAGCGTGTGTGAGAGAGTGTGTGTGAGAGTGTGTGTGTGTATGTGTGAGAGAGAGAGAGAGAGAGAGAGAGAGAGAGAGAGAGAGAGAGAGAGAGAGACAGAGAGAGAGAGAGAGAGAGAGAGAAAACAGCCAAAGATGACCAGAGCAATGAATGAAAGAGACCCAGTGAGACACACAGAGAGACAGAAAACCAGAGAGAGAGAAAGAGAAGAGAGAGATCCTCCCTGATGCTAGCCCTCCTCCTGGTCAGAGAGAGAGAGATCCTCCCTGATGCTAGCCCTCCTCCTGGTCAGAGAGAGAGAGATCCTCCCTGATGCTAGCCCTCCTCCTGGTCAGAGAGAGATCCTCCCTGATGCTAGCCCTCCTCCTGGTCAGAGAGAGATCTCCCTGATGCTAGCCCTCCTCCTGGTCAGAGAGAGAGAGAGATCCTCCCTGATGCTAGCCCTCCTCCTGGTCAGAGAGAGATCCTCCCTGATGCTAGCCCTCCTCCTGGTCAGAGAGAGAGAGATCCTCCCTGATGCTAGCCCTCCTCCTGGTCAGAGAGAGAGATCCTCCCTGATGCTAGCCCCTCCTCCTGGTCAGAGAGAGAGAGATCCTCCCTGATGCTAGCCCTCCTCCTGGTCAGAGAGAGAGAGATCCTCCCTGATGCTAG
>CM059307.1:8876832-8889332 GCA_030340665.1 Neosalanx taihuensis
GCAGCTGGGGGCACTCCTGCAACAGGCGCACCGACAGCTGGTCAGGAGGACCAAAAAACCACAGAGCGAGGGGGACAGTTTACTTCCTCCGCACGGGTTGCCGTTAGCATTAGCATCTGCATCAGAATCAGCATTTGAATTAGCATTAGCATCCGCATCTGCGCTAGCAATAGCACCCGGATTAGCGTCCTCATTAGCATGAGCGGCAACAAGTTAGCCTCGCTGGTCTTCTTTCAGTATTAAAGGCCACATGTGCAGTTCATTAGAGACAGTCAGGATGTCTGGTGTTCAGATTAACCAGGGCGTCACGCTATGAAAAGAGGACCGGTCCCTGTTCAAAGCTAACAGGGACGATAACAAGGAGGACGTTAACCCTGCATTAGCAGCACAGGAGAGAGAGAGAGAGACGCCTCGGCTTTTCGCAAATGAACCGCCCGCTGATGTTTATTAGGACTTTGTCGCCGACTGGGAAACGGCGCGGTCGAAGGACGCGACGGGGGAGTAGCTGATGGAGGAGGGGGGAGGAGGGGGAGGAGGGGGAGGAGGGGGAGGGGAGGTGTTGCGGGTCGACCATGGAAGTCTCCGCGAGGGTTCCCTAGCGCGTTTACTCCTATCTCTGAGAAGCCGCGGTCCTTTAAGGCCTTCATGAGCCAGTCCCTCCACTCCAGAAGATATGGGAGGAGGTGAAGTACTAAAAAGAAGAAACAGATAGAGAGAGAGAGAAGAGAGCGAGGGGAGATGGGGAGAGGGAGACAGAGGGAGGGAGAGAAAGAGAGACAGAGAGAGGGAGAGAGAGGGAGAAAGGGGAGACAGACAGAGAGAAAGAGAGAGAAGAAGAGAGAGAGAGAGAGGGAGACAGAGAGAGAGAAAGAGAAAGGGAGACAGAGAGAGGGAGAGAGAGGGAAAAAAGGGAGACAGACAGAGAGAAAGAGAGAGAGAGAGAGAGAGAGACAGAGAGAGGGAGAGAGAGAGAGAGGGCGAGAGAGAGAGAGAGGGGAGAAGGGAGACAGACAGAGAGAGAGAAAGAGAGAGAGAGAGAGAGAGAGAGGGAGAGAGAGAGAGAAAGAAAGAAAGGGAGACAGAGAGAGGGAGAGAGATAGAGACAGAGAGAAGGGAGAGAGAGGGGGAAAAGGAGACAGACAGAAGAGAGGAGAGAGATAGAGACAGAGAGACGAGGGGAGAGAGAGGGGGGAAAAGGAGACAGGCAGAGAGAGGGAGAGAGACAGGGACGAGAGAGGGAGAAAGGGAGACAGTCAGGGACAGACAGAGACAGAGAGAGGGAGAGAGAGACAGACGGACAGAGAGAGAGAGAGAGAGACCGATACGAGAGAAAAGCAACAGCGAGCAAATGAAACAAATATTGAAAGAGAGAGAGAACATACTGGATGATTGGCACAGGCAAAGCAGAGCGCTTTATCAAGACACCCAGACAAAGAGAGGAAGAAAGAGTCAGAGAGAGCGAGGAAGAGAGAGAGAGAGAGAGAGAGAGAGAGAGAGAGAGAGCAGATAAGGTGTCCTGTGGTTCCTGGATTTGAGGGAAAAAGAGGGGCGTCGTTTGAGAAGCAGCGTAGAGGTTGATAAGACTTATTTGAAGTTCATTAAAAAGCCACTTGATTGGGTTTGGGGCTGAATGACTCGCCCCGTGCGCCGCGGCTTCCAGACTATTCCAAAAGTCATTATAGATAAATGACAGCGCCGTGCGCACGTGAAAAGGGGGGGGGGGGGGGGGGGGGTGGGGTGGGGGGGGGGCGTGTTCCCTCCTGACTCGGGGACAGGTTGGGCCCTCGGGAGGTGGGACGTCTTTGGGGGCGAGGGAGGGGAGGAGGGAGGGGGATATCGGTCCTGACAGGGGGAGGGGGACTTGATGGGAATTTGATGAACATGAAACAGTGAGGACTATTGGATCTCACAATCAAATCCTGCACGCGCACACACACATGCATGCTCACCACACACACACACACACACACACACCCCTCTGGAGTCAAGTGTCACGGTGACAAGTGGCTAGGCGGATGGAAATCTAGAAATTTTCCCATTTCACTCTCCCCCCACCGTCCACACACACACACACACACCTCCCCCCCCCCACACACACACCTTCCCCACCACACACACACACACCTTCCCCCCCCCTCCATCTGAAGTCGCCAAACAAGAGCGGTTGCATATCCCCCTGCGCGC
The DNA here is from genome assembly GCA_030340665.1 of Neosalanx taihuensis. NCBI lineage: Eukaryota > Metazoa > Chordata > Actinopteri > Osmeriformes > Salangidae > Neosalanx > Neosalanx taihuensis. The sequence goes on from CM059307.1 coordinate 8,879,017, forward strand.
GCAAAGACAAAACGCCCTTCCGTACAAACACACACGCGCGTTCGTTACTGTTAAGGGTTCATACAGCTACACACACCGCGCACACACCCACACACACACCCACACGCACACACACACACCCTGTCCAGAAACACGCGGGCGTCTGTCCCAAGGTGGTCGTGAGACCAAGCGGACCCTTCTTAGTGCTGTGCAGGACTGTCGTATATCCTGGACACAGCCTCCCCCCCGCTGGAGGTACGAGCTGATATACTGTCCACTGGTTTGTCAGACCCCAACACCCCCCCACCCCCAACCCCCCACCCACCAGCGTGCCCTTCACAGCCCCCCCAGCCCCCTAGCCCCCCTAGCCCCCCCAGCCCCCCCAGCCCCCATCTGAGTGATAAACAAGAGGGGCTTAATGACCACACACACACAGTACACACACACACATTCAGTACGCACACACACAGTACACACACATACACATTCGGTAAGATGTGTACAGACAGGCAGACGGTCAGGCAGACAGTCAGGCAGACAGTCAGGCAGACAGACAGGCGGACAGACAGTCAGGCAGACAGGCAGACAGGCAGACAGACAGACAGACAGGTAGACAGTCAGGTAGACAGTCAGGCGGACAGTCAGACAGGCAGACAGGCAGACAGTCAGGCAGACAGACAGACAGACAGACAGACAGGTAGACAGTCAGGTAGACAGTCAGGCGGACAGTCAGACAGGCAGACAGGCAGACAGTCCAGACAGTCAGGCAGACAGTCAGACAGTCAGCACGGTCAGGCAGACAGTCAGGCAGACAGACAGGCAGACAGTCAGGCAGACAGTCAGGCAGACAGTCAGGCAGACAGTCAGGCAGACAGACAGACAGACAGAAGACAGGACAGACAGACAGACAGACAGACAGTCAGGCAGACAGGCAGACAGTCAGGCAGACAGGACAGTCAGACAGTCAGACAGTCAGGCAGACAGGCAGACAGGCAGACAGTGAGCTGTCAATCAAGTCATCAAGCTGTGCCCTTGAACTTCCTGTGCTGGTAATCAGGAGCAGCTCTGCCTGTCATACTGTCTGAGCAGAACTCTGCACAATCATGAGTCACACTCAATTACTTCAGCTGTTTAACTGAGGCCTGAGCACCCCCTGCTGGCTCTCTCTCTCTTTTGGTGTACAGTTGTCTGTCTCTGTCTCTCTCTCTCTCTCTCTCTCTCTGCCTCTCGGTCTGTCTTCTCTCTCTCTTTTGGTGTAGAGTTGTCTGTCTGTCTGTCTGTCTGTCTGTCTGTCTCTCTCTCTCTCTGCCTCTCGGTCTGTCTCTCTCTCTCTTTTGGTGTAGAGTTTGTCTGTCTCTGTCTCTGTCTCTCTCTCTCTCTCTCTCTTTTGGTCTCTCTCTCTCTCTGTCTCTCGGTCAGTCTCTCTCTTTTGTCTCTCTCTCTCTGTCTCTTTCTCAGTCTCCTGTCTCTCTCTCTCTCTTTTGGTGTAGAGTTGTCTGTCTCTGTCTCTCTCTGTCTCTCTCTGTCTCCCGGTCTGTCTCTCTCTCTCTCTGGTCTCTCTCTCTCTGTCTCTTTCTCTCTCTCTCAGTCTCTCTCTCTCTCTCTCTCTCTCTCTCTCTGTGTAGAGTTGTCTCTCTCTCTCTCTCTTGGTCTCTCTCTCTCAGTCTTTCTCTCTCAGTCTCTCTCTCTCTCTCTCTGTGTAGAGTTGTCTGTCTCTCTGTCTCACGGTATATCTCTCTGTCTCTCTTGGTCTCTGTCTCTTTCTCTCAGTCTCTCTCTCTAAGTCTCTGTATCGGTCTGTCTCTCTTTCTCTCTCAGTCTCTCTCTCTCTCTCTCTCTCTGTCTCTCTCGGTCTCTCTCTCTCTCTTCCTCTCAGTATCTCTCTCTCTTAGTCTCTCTATCGGTCTGTCTTCTCTTTCTCTCTCTCAGTCTTTCTCTCTCTCTCTCTGTTGTTCTCCATATCCAGCAGCATTTCCTCTCAATGCCTCTCTCTTCCTCTTTTACCTCTTTTTTTACACCCCCCACCCTCTCTCTCTCCCCCTTACTCCCTTCAGTCTCTCTTCCTGTACCTGGAAGTAACTTAGACCTGCGCGCCACAATCAGCAGACAACCCTGGTAATGACAGAGATGAAAAGAGTAGAGGGCGAGGTAGAGAGAGTGCAGGGGTGCCTGATGGGAAGAGGAGAGGACAGGCAGAGAGAGAGAGAGAGAGAGAGAGAGAGAGAGAGAGAGGGAGAGGGAGAGAGAGAGAGAGAGAGAAGGAGAGGGAGAGAGAGAGAGGTCAGGTCCATTATCAGAGCAGTATAATAGCAAAGTGTGAAGGTGAGGAGAATCTCAAGTCTCACACTCACACACACACACACACACTGCCTTTCTCTCTGACACACACACCTTGTGCGATTAGTAAGGCAGGCCAATGTTTTATTATCCACCACATAGCCTCCGGCAAAGACACACTCTCCCTTCCTCCTCTACTTCCCTCCCTCTCTCCCTGTCTTGCCTGTTCATCTCTCTTTTGCTGCATTTGGCTTCTTCTTCCATCTCTCCTGTCTTACTCATGAACATCTCTCTCTCTCCTCCAGGCTACTTCACCTCCACTTTCTCCAGCCTTAATCTGGTTTCCTTCTCTCTCTCTGTCTCTGTGTCTTCTCACTCTGTGTCTAATCGTCTCCTCTCGCCTCTCTGTCTCTCCCTATCGCTTTCTGTCTCTGTCTCTCTCCCTCTCTGTGTCTCTCTGTCTGTCTCTCTGTCTGTATCTCTCTCTCTGTGTGTCTGTGTGTCTCTCTCTCTGTGTCTCTGTATCTCGCTCTTTGTCTCTCTGTGTCTCTTTCTGTCTCTGTGTCTCTCTCTCTCTGTGTCTCTTTCTCTCTCTGTGTCTCTCTCTGTCTCTCTCTCTCTGTGTGTCTCTCTCTGTGTCTCTCTCTGTCTCTCTCTCTCTCTGTGTCTCTCTCTGTCTCTCTCTCTCTCTGTGTGTCTCTCTCTCCTGTGTGTCTCTCTCTGTCTCTCTCTCTCTCTCTGTCTCTCTCTCTCTCCTCTCCTCTCTGTGTGTGTCTCTCTCTGTCTCTCTCTGTGTCTCTCTCTGTGTGTCTCTCTCTGTGTCTCTCTCTGTGTGTCTCTCTCTGTCCTCTCTCTCTCTGTGTCTCTCCTCATTTCTACATGCGAGTCCCTGTCGTCCTCCCCACTTCACCTGACAGTCTTCCACTGTGCGTCCTCCATGTCGTGTCTCCCCTCGCTCTCTCGGAATGCCTGGATGTGACTCACTGAGGCGAGCACACTCCGAACCCCCCCCCCCCCCCCCGTCAATCATTACGACCAGCGCCAATTACCTCTGCTTAATAACGTTCTAGGTAGATGACCTGATCGATGAGGAGCGGGGTGGCTCTCTCTCCCCACACGGGGACCACCCGCAGCCGGGGACCCACGACAGAGAAGACCCTGCCTAGGGTGGATGCATATTTCATAGACTCTCCCTCAGGGATGAATACACAGTGTACAGAGAGAGGAGAGGTTTACTCTAATGTACAGAATGATATCCGTTCACAGGATCGGTGTCAAAGACAAGACTGGAGGGGGGGAGGTCGCCACAAAGTGTCCAATTGCTGCCCCCCCCCCCCCCCCCGTCCCCCTTGTCTAAACTCCTTCAGCCAGCTCCTCTTTAGAGAAGCCATCAACGCACATCTTTAGCTATGTGATGGCAAAATGCGGTAAAGCAAACGAATCAACTGCTGGGGGAGGCTGGGGGTGGGGGCTGGGGGTGGGGGCTGGGGGAGGCTGGGGGAGGCTGGGGGGGGCTGGGGGTGGGGGCTGGGGGGCCTGGGGGAGGGCTGGGGGGGCTGGGGGGGCTGGGGGAGGCTGGGGGGCTGGGGGGGCTGGGGGTGGGGGCTGGGGAGGGCTGGGGGGGCCTGGGGGAGGGCTGGGGGGGCTGGGGGGGCTGGGGGGGCTGGGGGAGGCTGGGGTGGGGGCTGGGGGAGGCTGGGGGGTTGAGGCCAACTGACTCCCTCCAGAAAGGCGGGAGAGGCTGTCACCCGGACGACGACCCCAGCGACAGTGTCGTCCAGGCTTGACCTCACATCCTGTTGTCGTTGCTCTTCCTGTGGGTGAGCCCGCTCTGTCAGTCTGTCTCTCTGTCTGTCTGTCTGTCAGTCAGTCAGTCTGTCTGTCTGTCTGTCTCTCTGTCTGTCTGTCTGTCTGTCTGTCTGTCTGTCTGTTTGTCTGGCAGTCTGTCTGTCTGCATGTCTGTCTGTCAGTCTGCCAGTCTGTCTCTTAACCGTGGCACCACCACTGAGAGAATGTGTTTAGACAGAGGAGCTGCTTCCCCAGCATGTGGTCTGCTGGCCAGACATGGAGAGAGACCCCCTGATCAAGGAGGATGGTCACATGTGGTCTGCTGCCCAGACATGGAGAGAGACCCCTGATCAAGGAGGATGGTCACATGGGCCCTCAGCGCTACAGGCTGGGGAGAAAGAAAAAAGAAAACATCACATCTGGGTCTTCATTTGGCTTTCAGTAGCTGAGGGTGAGGCCGTATATCCGCTGGCCCCTCTCCAATCCCTCTCTGCGATTCATTTGAAGCCCACCCAAAACCTCAACCCCCTCAATGGGTTTGCTAGGAGACCCAGGCCAGGAGCCCAGAGACAATGACATGTAGCCTGAATCGTTCTGCTCCCACCAGCCATTAAATAATTCAGCTGAAAATAAGTAGACATAAAAAATGTAATGATTCGCAGGGGCCGGACGCTGTAATACAAACTACAAAGCTACACACGCGACACAGAGATCGATGGGAATGTCAAACCGTCCTATTTCACCGCTGAATTTCAGGTGTCAGGTTTTTGATGAAGCGCTGAGGGGAGAAAAAAACAAGGTACAGCGGTTTCGGTGGAGATTTATAGAAAGATTGGGGATATATGTGTATTATGAGAAGAATAAGTAAGATGTCAAGGTGTGTGCGTCCGTTCCCTATGAAAGTTATGCCCCTATGAATGCATGATGGTTTTAGAAAGCGTTGCTACGTCAGGTTGGATACAGAAATGTCTTTATGGGGGCATCAATCACCCTTACTGGCAGGGGAAAGTACTGCAGCCTTATTACACTGAAGTTATTAGGTGGAAAGACGTATTATCACACACACACGCTCACGCACACACACACACATTAAGTTATACGCTCGCATAATGTTAAGCACGCACTGTTGTAACCCCTGTAACTAGGTCCACTCTCCCTCTATGTTTGGCTTGGGAGACTGATGCTTTAACAAGGACGCTGACGGCTTCAACCTGTAACATCAGTCGCTACAGCATCTTTAGCTCAAGGGGTGGGCAGCTCCAGTCCTCGGGGGCCCCTGTCCTGAAGGTTACCCGAAAAAACATCGTTTTGAGTCATTCTAGCCCCCAAAGAGAACCCAAGATTTGATACTTGGAGCAACAACCCTCCTATCTTCTGGAGCAGCCATTTTATTAGCTCAACTTTTGGAATTCACAGTGCCCAGCGTACATGAGTACACCCCCTTTGAAAAGTAACATTTTATACAATATTTCATTGAAAACAAACGATACATCCAAAATGGTTAAATGTAATACAGCATCTGTTGAACTTTTGACTTAAAACAACGGTTAATAATATAACTTAGATGACATATTTTTCAGTTTTAGTCAAATGAGTGTGGTGAAAAATGAGTACACCCCACTGTAAGTCTCTGAGCAAAGCTAGATTTTAGGCTCCCAATGTGTAATTGAACAAGCATTCAACCACAGGTGAGTCTAATTAGTCATTACACAGGTGTTCATTAGGCAGTTAGCTACAAAAGGGGGTTACCTAAATCAAACTGCTTCTTCCCTTTTCCTGCTGTCCGCAATGGCACCACATGGAAGAGAAATGACACCAGATCTTTCCTTTACACCAGAAAGGTTAAAGGCTACAAGAATATACTCGTTATATTACTCATTAGTAAGAACACATTTGCAAAAGTAATTCAAAAATGATGATGGAACTGCAACCATAACACAGAGACGTCCAGTTTGACCACGAAAGTGAACGCCACGACGGGAGCGTCTTGGGATGAGAAGGGTTGAAGAAAACCGCCATGCAAGTTCCCTGCAATTATCTAGGGAAGTAGAAAGTGCAACTGGGGTGACTGTTTCTCGTGACACAATACAGTGCAGAGGAATGGCATGCATGGGGGTCGTCCTCTGGAGAAGCCTCTCCCTTAAGCCCAGTCACAAGAAAGACGGTCTAGAGTTGGTCAGGGCCCATGCCGACAAAGATGAACGCTACTGGGACTCTATACTGTGGAGTGATGAGACCAAAATCAATCTTTTTGCAACCGATGGCTTAAAAACTGTCTGGTGAGGAATACAAAGAAAAGAACATGGTGCCCACAGTGAAACATGGAGGGGGTAGTGTCCTTATGTGGTGTTGGAAAGCTGCATTTCCTTGATGACATCATGAATTCAGAAATGTACCGCTCTATACTGAAAACGAAGGTGCTTCCATCGCTTCTTGCCCTTGGTCGTCGCGCCCTTTTCCAACACAACAACGATCCTAAGCACACATCTAAAGCCACCGCCGGCTTTCTGAAAGGGAACATGATTCCGTGGCCAAGTATGTCCCCTGATTTGAACCCAATTGAACATCTTTGGGGAATTCTAAAGAGACAGGTTGAGCATCATTCTCCATCCAACATTCAATCTCTGAAAGAGGTCATTGTTAAAAAAATTTTAAAGAATGATGTTGCCAACTTGTGCACTTTATAACCAGGAGACTCGAAGCTGTCATTAAATATAATGGAGACCATATAAAGTAAGTCACACTTTTTTCCATGGTTTGGCTAATCCTGCGACTTACTCATTTGAATTATTTGTATATATTAAAAATATTATATATCAAAATGGAATGTCTGTTCTTGGTCTCTGATTTTATCGAATAAATTTACCCCCGAAACATGTGACATAGTCCAGTGCAACTGGTGTTTTTTTTTCTTCTTAATTATGCATTTTTTGGCTGGTGCGACTTAAACTACGGAGCGACTTATAGTCCGGAAAATACGGTAGTATTTGTTGTGGGGTGTACTCATTTTTGAACCAATTTAATTATTAATTAATGAAAAATATGTCATCTGAGTTATATTATTAACCTTAGTTTTAAGTCAAAAGTTCAACAGATTATTGTTTGTTTTCAATGACATTGTATAAAATGTTTCTTTTCAAAGGGGGTGTACTCATTCATGCTGGGCACTGTGATGGCTTCCCGCTAACGTTCAAACAAAAATCGGTCTGTCACTCAAGTAAAGGTTATAGTTCTTCCCTTGGCACTTATTGGTTCTCACGATGTGTCATAATCTATAAACCCGCTATGTTCGGGGTCTATCACGTTGCTATGCTCAGTGACCGATGCTCTTTTGTAAAAGCTCTCTCTTGTAAGTCGCTTTGGATAAAAGCGTCTGCTAAATGAATAAATGTAAAGGGATATCCACCATATAAATGACCCGGTTGCCGGTCTAAAACCAAGAAATAAACCCGCCATTTTACTTTTTTTTGGAGAGAAATACCTCATGTTCCATTCCAGCAAACACGCACCCCACACTGTTCCTCTTTAATTCAACAGTCCAGCATCCCTGACGAACCCTTACCCACGGTTCACCTCCCTCATCCACCCAGGAGAGGGAGCGGCTCTCATTACCTCAGGCAGAGATGAGCCGCCTAGAAGCCCAAAAGCTGGGTCCTGGAGGAGGCGGGGTCAAAGGTCGTATACATTTAGAGAGGAGCGGAAAAGACGGCGCTGTGGAAATTGCTTTGTCTTCGTTTTCGAGGAGGCCAAATTCCGGTTGCCATGGCCACGCTGGACCGAAGCTCGAACATGCAGTGTTGTGACAAGAAGTCGTTCCTTATTGACGTTATTTGAGGCAGACTATCGCAACACATCTACATATCGCAACGTGAGGTCATTATTGATGATGGTCAAGAAACGCTGATTGCGCTGTGCTATACCGTTGGACTAGCCAAGTGGACAACAACATTGTCCTGGCCATATTGGAAATCCTTAGCATTTCATTACAGCCATACGGGGATCGATTCATAAACAAGTATTCAGGTGCTTGAATAGATGTAGCCTGTGACGCTGCTGTACTTGATCTATAATGTAAACGCTTTTCATTGACCGCCTTTCCATTTGTTTGAGAGAGAGGCAGAGACAGAGAGGGAGAGAGAGGCAGAGAGAGAGAGAGGCAGACAGAGAGGGAGAGAGAGGCAGAGAGAGGCAGAAAGAGGGAGAGAGAGGCAGAGAGCAACCTTTTTCGCTCTTGTCTTTCATTTTCTAGAGCTTTCTCTCCCCCTCGCTCTTTCTTTCTTTTTCTCATTCCCCCATTCCCCCATTCCCCTCATTTCTCATTTTCTCTCTCACGTTCTCTTTCTCTCTCTCTCCCTCTCTCTCTCTCTCCCTCTCTCTCTCTCTCTCTCTCTCTCTCTCTCTCTCTCTCTCTCCCCCTCTGTCCTCTCTGTCTCCCTCTCCCTCTCTCCTCTCTCTCTCTCTCTCTCTCTCTCTCTCTCTCTCTCTCTCTCTCTCTCTCTCTCCACAAGACAACCCCCCTCTGTGTTTCTTTCCTTGTTTCTCTGACCAATCATTCCACCCCTCAGTGTTCCGCATGGCTGGAGCTGAAGGTACAAGCCAAGCAATAATCCAGGCAGGGAAACTACGGATCGATGAAGGTTCCAGGGAAGCAGAACATGCAGGCCTGCTGCTCGCCCAGTCAGAGAGAGAGAGGAACTCTCACACCATCGCCACGGCAACTTGGAAACTTTGTTTCCCTTTCGTCAGCTCATTTTACCTTTCTCTGGAAAAGAGGAGGGATGAGGATCATGTGATCAGGAGGAGGGATGAGGATCATGTGATCAGGAGGGATGAGGATCATGTGATCAGGAGGGATGAGGATCATGTGATCAGGAGGAGGGATGAGGATCATGTGATCAGGAGGGATGAGGATCATGTGATCAGGAGGAGGGATGAGGATCATGTGATCAGGAGGGATGAGGATCATGTGATCAGGAGGAGGGATGAGGATCATGTGATCAGGAGGGCTGAGGATCATGTGATCAGGAGGAGGGATGAGGATCATGTGATCAGGAGGGATGAGGATCATGTGATCAGGAGGAGGGATGAGGATCATGTGATCAGGAGGAGGGATGAGGATCATGTGACCAGGAGGGATGAGGATCATGTGATCAGGAGGAGGGATGAGGATCATGTGATCAGGAGGAGGGATGAGGATCATGTGATCAGAAGGGATGAGGATCATGTGATCAGGAGGAGGGATGAGGATCATGTGATCAGGAGGAGGGATGAGGATCATGTGATCAGGAGGGATGAGGATCATGTGATCAGGAGGAGGGATGAGGATCATGTGATCAGGAGGGATGAGGATCATGTGATCAGGAGGAGGGATGAGGATCATGTGATCAGGAGGAGGGATGAGGATCATGTGACCAGGAGGGATGAGGATCATGTGATCAGGAGGAGGGATGAGGATCATGTGATCAGGAAGAGGGATGAGGATCATGTGATCAGGAGGGATGAGGATCATGTGATCAGGAGGGATGAGGTCTGGAGGAGGGATGAGATCTCACCCTTCCTCACCCCCTACAACTCTGATTACCATGGCGATGTGTACTGCAAGGGGCCCGGGAGAGGAACAGTTGTAACCTAGTGAAGGAAGGCTGAGCTGGGCCGCCAAGTTGCAAAAAACAAACTCGCTGCACAAAATCATTTGTGCTATCATGCCCCTCTATGGCTCATTGACAGTATCATAACTAAAACAGCAACAGCAACGCTGAAACACTATTTGTGGTCCTCAGGAGTCAGGTCATGGTGAAACTCATTAAGTCTAAGAAGAAAAAAATCCTCCATTAATTCTGACAAGAAGCCAAGTGTCAAAACAGAGTCTTCTATATTTAACTATGCTCTCCTCCACTGCAGACCTGTTATTACTCACTACGCATTTACACAGAGATGTGACTGGGTAACTAAGGGAGTCACGCGGCGCAGGCGGTTAGGGGGTCAGGCTAGTAAATCAGAACGTCCCCGGTTCGAAACCCGTCTGTGTCAACATGACGTTGCGTCCTTGGGCAAGGCACTTCACCCTACTTGCCTCAGGGGGAAATGTCCCTGTACTTGCTGTAAGTCACTCTGGATAAGAGCGTCTGCTGAATGACTCAATGTAAATGTGTGTGTGTGTGTGTGTGTGGGGGGGGGGGTAGAGTATCTGTCTAGAAGGTTCTGGCTTTGGTTACAGTCCTGGAGAGGGTGACAAATGTAACGGCAGCCTGGAGTCAGGAAGCATAGCACAG
>CM059307.1:8894332-8939332 GCA_030340665.1 Neosalanx taihuensis
AACTTATTACTAAATACTTAAGAGTACTGTTTTTGTAATTTAAGCTAATAAATCATGAATTCCGTCAAATTAAACTTCTTTAATTCGCTGATTTGATTCTTTTGATATGTATTCCTATTCTATCCCTATGTATGATTATATATATGTATTTTTTCTTCAGAAAACCCATATGATGACAAGGAGAACGAAGTCCTTTTGTCGCCCGGATCAGCGGTCCCAGGGGCCCCGGTCTGGAGTCAGGCCCAGTGTGGGAGCTCGCAGGCGGGCGCCTGGTGGCCGGGTCTTTGCCCAGCTCGAAAAAGCAACATGGGACCACCTTCCCGCAGGCCCACCACCCGCAGGAAGGACCGTAAGGGGCCGGTGCTGTGTGATTTGGGCAGTGGTCAGGGGCGGGCGCCCGGACGACCAGGACCGCGCACACAGTCTCTAGCGCTGGGGGCATGGAATGTCACCACACTGGCGGGGAAGGAGCCCGAGCTTGTGCGTGAGGTCGAGCGTTACCGGCTAGATATAGTCGGCCTCGCCTCCACACACAGCTTGGGCTCTGGAACCATTATCCTTGAGAGAGGCTGGACTCTTCATTTCTCTGGCGTTCCCCGCGAGGAGAGGCAGCGGGCTGGCGTGGGTTTGCTTACAGCTCCACAGCTCAGTCTGCACGTGATGGAGAAGGAGAGGGTCGCGTCCCTGCGCCTTCAAGCAGGGGAGAGGACTCTCGCTGTTGTGGCGGGCCTACGGGCCGAACAGCGGTGCAGAGTAGACAGTAGAGAACTGCGTGGGACTGTTTTTTTCATCCCGCTCCCGCTGGATTTGACCATTACCGCCCACTCTTTTCCCTCTTTGTCACACGCAACTGAGAATTGTTTCCAAATGTCGGACTTGCCTTGTTTAGTTTTAGTGGTGTACACACCTTGTTTAACGTTCTGCTCTACTTCGTTGGTTGACTGAGTCATGACTCAGTAGTACCTAGCTATTACTATCCCGCACAAACCCACAGTACTTTTTTTTTTTCCAGCCGCCGGTTCCCGCCCGCAGCTTAATTGAAACCGCCCGTTCCCGCGAGATTTCCGTTGGGTCCCGGGGTACAGACCTCTAGTGCAGACTACCCGGCCTTCTTGAAGTCCCTGGGAGGCATGCTGAACAGTGCACCAACAGTGACAGAACAACGCCCCCCCCCCCCCCCCCCCCCCCCAATCGGAACCTGAGTGGTGTTTTGTTATTGGACTTCTGTGATTAGATTAGATTAGATTCAACTTTAATGTCATTACACCGGTACAAGTACAGGGTAACGAAATACAGTAAGCATCCAACCAGAAGTGCAAAACAGTTAATCCAACAGAATATAATAAATATGGGTATACTCAGAATATACATATTATGAACAGTATAATCAGAATATACAGGGTATGTACAGATTCAAGTGATTTTAGACAAATGTGCAGCTGTATAGTACAATATGCTACAGTATTAAACAGAAATTAAATTATTAAATTAGCACAGAAATTAAAATTCTGTGCTAGTCACAGTTAACAAACACCATGTTCAAGCACAAGAGTGTCCATCAGTGCACGTGGCACCAGGACACTCTAGGCCGGAGGTCGACGATCTGACCTGCGGCCGTGTGTCTTGGACACTCGGGTGAAGAGAGGGGCGGAGCTGTCAACCGATCACTACCTGGTTGTGAGTCAGATCCGCTGGCGGGGGGGGAAGTTGGACAGACTTGGCAGGCCCAAGCGTATCGTGAGGGTCTGCTGGGAACGCCTGCCGAACCCCTCTGTCAGCGGGGTCTTCCACTCGCACCTCCGGGAGACCTTCTCATACGTCGAGAGGAGCCAGCTGAGGTGGCTCGGGCATCTGTTTCAGATGCCTCCTGGATCCTCCCTCAGGAGGTGTTCCAGGCATGTCCAACCGGGAGGCGGCCCCGGGGAAGACCCAGGACACGCTGGAGGGACTATGTCTCTTGGTTGGCCTGGGAACCCCTCTGGATCCCCCTGGAGGAGCTGGAGGAGGTGCGGACCCGGCCCCGGATAAACGGAAGATAATGGATGGATGGATATTTTTTTATTCTATCTTATCTCAGACGGTTTATTCAAACGGTCTATTAAATGGCTAGTTTAACATACTTGTCTATTTTTTATTTATTTATTTACGTTCCATATATGTTCATAGTTTGCTCCATATCCTACCACAGTAAATCGTGTATTTGTGCAATACACAATCGTGTTTGTGCAACTTGAAACGAATTCCGATTCTGATTAAGTTGATTCTGATGTTACTAAAAAGTTTTAGTTTCGCAGGGGAGCCAGTGGAAGTGTGTTTTTTATTCTACTTTATTATAGCAGGGATCTTTAACTGGAGAGGGGCGGGGCCTGCCCGCTCTTCACTGGGACCCGCCGAGCAGCAGCTCCGGTATGATTTGTCTCTGGATGCTCTTTGTCCTCCATTAGAGCTCGGATCCCAACCTTATAGTATCCTCCATTAGAGGTCCTCCAGACCCACTGTATCCTCCATTAGAGGTCCTCCAGTCCCTCTGTATCCTCCAGTAGAGGCTCGGATCCCAGCACCTCTGCCTCCTCCATCAGAGCTCCTCCAGCCCCGCTGTACCGCGCAGGCCCGAAGCAGCGCAGCCGCTCTGAGGTTAGTCTCTACCGCGCAGCTCCTCCAGCCCCGGCGCAGCCGCACCATCGAACCCGGCAGCATCGGGCAGAAAGAGGCTGTTTGTTTTAGATGCTTGACAGCAGACGGATTTGATGGAATATTTCAGGGTTTTTAAGATGTTTCTGTTAAAGCCGCGCCAAGATCAAGGATATATAACGTGTGTTTTGGATGCAGGCCGCTTAGGGCCCTTTAGTGCTCAGATAACCCGGGTTTAGTGCTCAGATAGCACGGGTTTAACAGGAATATATTGAACATGTCGGTAAACGTCCTGTTCGACGATGCTCAGCTAGCCAACCATCTATCTGATGGCGATCTTGGTTATTTATGGCGCTTTCATGGGTATTTTATCAACATATCTGGGTAGCTGATTAGCCTCTCCTGGCTAACTGTAGGACATATCCAGCTAGCCATGCTAACCATGCTAGCATACAGACACAGCAGTCCTGAGGTTAGCCAGCTAGCTCCAGCTAGCATACAGACACAGCAGTCCTGAGGTTAGCCAACTAGCAAGCTAGCTCCAGCTAGCATACAGACACAGCAGTCCTGAGCTTAGCCAGCTAGCAAGCTAGCTCCAGCTAGCATACAGACACTGCAGTCCTGATGTTAGCCAGCTAGCCTAGCCAGGATTAAGATCCAAACGCTAGACATGTTTCACTGCTGAGCTGTCCTGTGTAGCTAGTCTGTCTAATGTGTGGTTATGTTACTGTACAGTCAGATCCTGTACAAGCCTGATCTGTATCATCTGGTAACAGTTTTCAGATCTAGAGAGAGATCATAGCTTAGATGGATAGCTGCTACTATGAGATAGTTCAAAACCTAAACCTTGCAGACTGAATATCCCAGGCATAAGATGCCCTTGAGTGTTAGGTTGGGTTAATATGGGTCTGGAAAGGTATTAGAAGAGTTCAACTTAGCTCTTTCCTGATGAAATGTGAATACTGCTGGATTGGTCGGGTACAGTCCATTAAATGGCAAACCTGTACCTGACCTGGAGTTGCTCCATGCCAGGAGTGTCCAATCCTGGTCCTGGAGGGCCGCTGTCCTGGAGGTTTGAGATGGTTCCCTGCTCCAGCACACCTCCACAGAGCTTGATAACGACACTTCATTAGAATCAGGTGTGCCGGAGCAGGGAAACATCTAAAACGTTCAGGACAGCGGCCCTCCAGGACCAGGATTGGACACCCCTGCTCTATGAATTTGGTGTCTCCCTGTAAATGAGTGACCGTTTCCAAATAAAAGTTTGTGGTTTATAGATTGTTTTACCTTCTGTTTTCAAGTATGTTTTGCGTAAACGTACACATACCCCCTCCCACCCCCAAATGTATGACTGTTATGAACCTTGGTGTCAAACTTGGACATCCATGACCTCATAATGGAGTTAAGGAACGATCCCTGGTCACATGTTGCTGCAGCAGGACAGTCATGGAGTATTAAACACTTATCTGCCACTAATGCGTTCCTTGCGAGAAAGATAACACAGAACGACGTCCATATATACATTATTTGTGAAGCATTGTCAGACTTTTACACTCAAAGTTCCCTGCATGTCGGCTATAGCACCCACTAGTATTCAGATGACCAAAGAGCATCAGAGCTGTGAGTGAAATCCTGCCAATACAGACCCACTACACAGAAATAATGACATAGCTAAGCCCAAAAGCTTATGTTGACATCTGGCACGTTATAAATAGTTGGGGAGTCAGGTGGCTCAGCGGTTAAGTTGTTAGTCTCATGATCGGAAGGTTGTGAGTTCGATTCCCGGCTGTCGCTACGTGACGTTGTGTCGTTGGGCAAGGCACTTCACCCTACTTGCCTCAGGGGAATGTCCCTGTACTTGCTGTAAGTCGCTCTGGATGAGAATCAGAATGATGTTTAATCGCTATGCAAGGTTTACAAACATAGAATTCACTGTGGCAGAAATGAGCAAACATAGAACATATATGTGACATAATAAAAAAAAGAATACAATGTAAAATACACTACAGTTATGATACATATAACATAGAAGTACAAGTAACATAAGTACAAAGTGGGATGGGTATATATAGTACGGGGGGGTGTATATACACAATAGTGCAAACAGTGGTGCTAAAATCACAGTAGTACGTTTTTTAAGGTGTTAAAATTGCTAAAGTGACAGAGTGCAGTGGGATTCAGTAGGGGGGGTGGGGTGTTGGTGGATGTGGCCAATGTCATACTGAGTCCAGTGGATAATAGCGTCTGCTAAATAAAAAAAATCATTAGATCATCAAATTCATTGTCTTCGTAAACAAGTCATCTAAGATAGAAGCGTCTGCTAAATGAATACATGTAAATAATAATCTCGGTACAGTCACCCAACGCAGTAAACACAAGATCTTGTCTGTGAGTCAATACGCCCCTTGTCCTCCCAGTTAGTTGTATTTTATCTTTATGTTTTATTCCACTTGTCTTTACTCTAATATATGTTCTATGCTTGCTCTTCCCTGCCACAGCAAATTCCGTGTTTGTTTATCTTGCATGGCGATTAAAACAGATTCTGATATAAAGACAGGATCACATGCATATAAACCAAAATGGCTGCCCCTCTCTCCCCCTCTCCTCTCTCCCTCCCCCCCCCCCTCCCCCTCCAGCGTGTTAGAGGCCAGTCAGGATGATGGAGGACCACTCGGTGCATCAGACGGAGCACATGACCACGATCGAGGCCCACGCCGTCAGCCAGCAGGTACACGTGGCCACCTTCACCGAGCACAACATGCTGAGCGCCGACGAAGACTCGCCCTCGTCCCCGGACGACGACATCTACGACGACTCGGACATCCTCCACTCGGCCGGCCAGGACGAGGTCACGGCTCACCTGGCCGCCGCAGGTGAGGAGTCCAGCCAATGGGAGACCAGGGGGGGGGGGCATGGCTGCGGTGCGTTCTGTGGTCGATGAGATGGCTTCCTTGCCTGGGGTGAGGGGTGGGGTGGGGGGTGGGGTAGCAGGACTGCTGATGCTTGTGCTAACCTGTCACCAGGAAATGGGTTGAGCAGAAAATGAGAGCGTCAAAGTTCACACAAAGAGTACCGTATTTTTCGGACTATAGGGCGCACTGACAAGCCTTTACATTTTCTCAAAAAACGACAGTGCGCCTTATAATCTGAAGCGCCGTGTATATGGATTAATTCTGGTGTTGTTTACTGACAAGGCGCTCACGGCGCTCAGTCAAAATGTTTTAGTATGACTTTGGTAAACTACAAAGCCGCACCGCTTGCAGCATTACGGCTACCGTAGCCAGGAGCGTCGCGGAGTAATACATACTGTGCTTCACCATAATATTATTCGACTGATTTATCTGACTGTTTTTTTCCACTTAATGCGCCTTATAGTCCGGTGTGCTTTATATATGAAAAAAGATTGAAAATAGACCATTCATTGACAGTGCGCCTTATAATCAAGTGCGCCCTATAGTGTAAAAAATACGGTATCTTCAAATTGCAAGCCAAGCGGTGAAGGTGGCGGGCTAGTAATCAGAAGGTTGCTAGTTCGAATCTTGGCTGTGCCAGCATGACGTTGTGTCCTTAGGCAAGGCACTTCACCCTACTGTCCTCAGGGGGAATGTCCCTGTACTTGCTGTAAGTCTCTCTGAATAAGAGCGTCTGCTAAGTGACTGTATGTATGCGACTTAGTTTGACTGTAGTTCCCTGAAGTCACCAGCAGATGGCCCTGTCAGAACAGACGTTCTAACCTGTGGGTCTTCCCTACATTCCACCAGGTCCGGTCGGCATGGCAGCGGCCGCTGCTGTGGCAACCGGCAAGAAGCGCAAGAGACCCCACATCTTCGAGTCGAACCCCTCGATCCGCAAGAGACAGCAGACACGACTGCTGAGGTGACCTCCCCCCCCCAACGACTTCCACTGTTCTGGAGGTCAGAGTATCAATCGCTTGCTTTCTGTTTCGCTTCAAAGCCCCCTTCATAAGATTGATGCATTGTGTTTGTTTCTCTGTCTGTGTGTGTGTGTTTGTCTGTGTGTGTGTTTGTGTGGGTTTGTGTTTATCTGTGTGTATGTGTTTCTCTGTGTGGGTTTCTTCTGGTGTGTGTGTTTCTTTGTGTGTGTGTGTGTTTCTCTGTGTGTGTGTGTTTCTCTGTCTGTGTTTCTCTGTGTGTGTGTGTTTCTGTGTGTGTGTGTTTCTGTGTGTGTGTGTGTGTTTCTGTGTGTGTGTGTGTGTTTCTGTGTGTGTGTGTTTCTGTGTGTGTGTTTCTGTGTGTGTGTTTCTGTGTGTGTGTTTCTGTATGTGTGTTTCTGTGTATGTGTGTGTTTCTGTGTGTGTGTGTGTGTTTGTGTGTGTGTTTCTCTGTGTGTGTGTGTGTGTGTTTCTGTGTGTGTGTGTGTGTGTGTTTCTGTGTGTGTGTGTGTGTGTTTCTGTGTGTGTGTGTGTGTCTCTGTGTGTGTGTGTGTTTCTCTGTGTGTGTGTGTTTCTCTCTGTGTGTGTGTGTGTGTTTCTGTGTGTGTGTAGGAAGTTGCGGGCCACCCTGGATGAGTACACCACCAGAGTAGGGCAGCAGGCTATAGTCCTCTGCATCTCTCCCTCCAAACCCAACCCCGTGTTCAAGGTGTTTGGCGCCGCCCCGCTGGAGAACGTGGTGAGCGCACGCAGCGTGGGTCACATGCCCTGCCTTCCCCTCCCAGAGGGGGCGTGGCTTCCAGCGAGTACGTTTTGTTTACCGTTTCATTTTCCCTCCTCAGGTGAGGAAATACAAGAGCATGATCCTGGAGGACCTGGAGAACGCCCTGGCGGAACACGCCCCTCCTGGGGGGGACATGAGCTCGGAACTGCCCCCTCTCACCATCGACGGCATCCCTGTCTCCGTGGACAAGATGACCCAGGTTAGCAACGCTTCCCCTGACCACCAGATGGCGATGGAGGAACACAAAGCACACTTCCCAACTGTACCCGACTCGGAGCCTTGCAGTACGCCCCAAGGTCAAATTCTCCCCCCGGCTCCTTGGGAACTTCAAGGTTATATTTCTGTGGGTGCGCATGCGTGTCCAGATATTTCACGTTTTTTTTTTTAACCAGACTTTTGGAGGGAAGCTGTGGTTGCCACGACAACAACCAAAAACACGTTTTTGTGCTTGTTGCTTTTGCTACGAAGGTCTAGCAAATGAGCTCCGCGCGAGGCACATCTATGTTCAAGCGGCCCGTTCGGAAAAACGCCCCCCCCCCCCCCCCCCCCCCCCCCCCCCGCCGCAATCGCTAGGGTGTGGCTCGTTCAGGGAGGAGGGAGGGGGGGAGGTCTGGTAGTTGCAGCAGTCTCCCCCCCCCCCCCGCCTCCAGGGAGACCGGCTTGTTTACTCCACTCTGCTGACGCAGTCATTGGATCATCTTCAGAGACCGGCGCACGATCGCAGGTCCTCGGAGACACCACTCAACACCGAGAGGAGGGGAGCAGCAGCCAATCCCGTCGCTCGGCCCGTCCTCGGGGCTGGGGCTGGGGGGGAGGGGGGGGGGGGGGCAGGTGTGTGTGTTTGAACCAGGAAGCTGGAACCTGCTGCTGGTTGTTTTGTTTTTTTCCCGGAGAGATGGGAGATGAGATTAGGAGTAACCTGTCGAGGTCAGGCGGTTCTCCGCGTGTTCTAAGCCCTTCGTGGGGGAACCTTGCCCTGTGCTCAGACAGCGTACCTGCTACACAGACAGCAGGTGAGGGCAGGGGCCAGCTTGAGCCTATAATTACCCACCAGGCTTTGGGTCGTGCCCTGGACAAGGGAGGCTAGATGCTGATTGGCCGGTAGCTTGTCGGATTACAGCTGGGAAAAGGGGGGGGAGGTGGGGGGGGGAGATCTCGTAGCATGCCTCTTAACTCTCCAGCCTGTGTAATTAGACCATCTGCCCTCCCCCCCCCCCCCCCCCCCCACACACACACACACACTCCTGCTACAGGTGAGGATATTGGCGAGAGGGTTTCTTTGCTTTGTTTCTTTTCTTACCCAGAGCGACTTAAAGCAAGTGCAGGGAGATTCCCCCCCTGGGGCAAGTGGGGTGAAGTGCCTTGCCCCAGGACACAACGTCATGTTGGCACAGCCGGAGTTCGAACCAGGGACCTTCTGATTACTAACCTTTACTAAATTCAGAGGTGACTGGCCTCTGACCAAAACGAACCTGAGTCTAAACGCCCCAAATTGTTTTCCTTCTGCTTTCGCAGACCCGAGTTAGGTCGACGCCATCTTGTTCCCTCTGTAAGTGTGTGTGGGTGTGTGTGCGTGCGTATGGCAAGTGGGGGGGGTGAAGCGATTTATTTCTCCCAGGTCCAAATTTAGCTCGTTGATGTCAAGGCAGGCAGACGCAGCATTGGCTCATTGTGCAATATAATCCCCAGGTTGAGCCTGTGTTGTTACCAGGGACACTGAGGACACAGGGACTGAAGCTGCCCAGGCTCCCTCCCCTGCCTGCCCCTCCTCTCTACATCCCTGCCCCTCCTCTCTACATCCCTGCCCCTCCTCTCCTCTCTCCCTGCCCCTCCTCTCTACATCCCTGCCCCTCCTCTCTACATCCCTGCCCCTCCTCTCTACATCCCTGCCCCTCCTCTCTACATCCCTGCCCCTCCTCTCCTCTCTCCCTGCCCCTCCTCTCTACATCCCTGCCCCTCCTCTCTACATCCCTGCCCCTCCTCTCTACATCCCTGCCCCTCCTCTCTACATCCCTGCCCCTCCTCTCCTCTCTCCCTGCCCCTCCTCTCTACATCCCTGCCCCTCCTCTCTACATCCCTGCCCCTCCTCTCTACATCCCTGCCCCTCCTCTCTACATCCCTGCCCCTTCTCTCCTCTCTCCCTGCCCCTCCTCTCTACATCCCTGCCCCTCCTCTCCTCTCTCCCTGCCCCTCCTCTCTACATCCCTGCCCCTCCTCTCTACATCCCTGCCCCTCCTCTCTCCCTGCCCCTCCTCTCCTCTCTCCCTGCCCCTCCTCTCCTCTCTCCCTGCCTCCCTCCTTTCCTCTCTCCCTCCGTGCCCCTCTCTTCCTCTCTCCCTCCTTCTTCTTCCCTCCCTCCTTCTCTCTCCCCTTGCCTGCCCCTCCCTTCCTCTCTTATTCCCTCTTCCTCGCTGCCTCCCTCCTTCCCTCCCCCCCCCCACCCCCAGATTAACGTAACCTCCACCTCCACCACCCTCCCCCCGACCCTTCAGACACTCCAAAATGTTGAGGCCTCTTATGCAGCCTGGCTGACCCGAGCAATCAGCCCTCATTGTGTTTGTGAACGCAGCCCTGGCTCTTCTGCAGGCCCCTGAGCGACGTTCTGCTGCAGCCAGGCGCTCCGTGTTCCCGTCCCCTCTGAGCAGGGTCACACAGGACCTGGGAGGGGGGGGGTACTTTAGGGAACGCTATTCCTGAGCTCTGGCCACCGTAGATAGCTGATCAATACCTCCTCCCTGCTGTCTACTCAAGGGCAGGGGGGGCGTGTCTGAGGCTTTGATCTGACTGCTGGACTCACACACTCACTCACTCTGACACACACTCTCTCACACACACTCACTCTCTCTGACACACTCTCTCTCACACTCACTCACACACACTCACTCTCTCACACACACTTACTCTCTCTCACACACACTCACTCTCTCTCACACACACTCTCTCACACACACTCACTCTCTCTGACACACTCTCTCTCACACTCACTCACACACACTCACTCTCTCACACACACTTACTCACTCTCACACACACTCACTCTCTCACACACACTTACTCACTCTCACACACACACACACACTCTCACACACACTTACTCACTCTCACACACACACACATACACTCTCACACACACACACTTACTCACTCTCACACACACACACTCACTCTCTCTGACACACTCTCTCTAACACACACACTCTCACACACACTCACTCTCACACACACACACTCACTCTCACACACACTCACTCTCACACACTCTCACACTCACTCTATCTCACACACACTCAGTCACACAGGCACGCACGCACACTCTCACACACAGTCATTTACTCTCACACCCACACAGTCAAAGTGCGTCTAAAGCATAACATGTTTTTAAGACAGTAACGTGAGCGCCTCTCCTGTTTTCCATCCCCCGGTCCCCCAGGCGCAGCTACGAGCTTTCATCCCAGAGATGCTGAAGTACTCGACGGGCCGGGGCAAGCCAGGCTGGGGCAAGGAGAGCTGCAAGCCCATCTGGTGGCCGGAGGACATTCCCTGGGCCAACGTCCGGAGCGACGTCCGCACCGAGGAGCAGAAGCAGCGGGTGAGGACGGGGAGGCGGGCCCCTTCGCATGGCAACCACCTCCAGGATGCCTGCCACGCTTTCTGTTCGCGTGTTGACGTGCTGTTTGTCCTTCCTGGTTACCGGTAACATCCCCACCCCCCCCTCCCCCACCCCCCCCACCCCCTGTCCTCTTTTTTGGGGGGATGTGGGATCTCGTATGCTGCTCTGTTCATATACGAACGAGTAAACTGGGTTTTAACTCCCATCGTTCCGTTTGTTCTCTAAGAGGGAGTCCTGTAGCCGCGAGGTTAGGGAGTTAGGGGCTAGTACTCAGAAGGCACCCGGTTCGAACTCCAGCTGTGCCAACATGACGTTGTGTCCTTGGGCAGGGCACTTCACCCTACTTGCCTCAGGGGGGGGGATGTCCCTGCACTTGCTGTAAGTCGCTCTGGATAAGAGCGTCTGAATGGAAACGTAACTGCGTAAGGGACAGAACCGGGATGTTTCGAACGCAAGAACAGGGATGTTGGGATGCCTCCAGATGACCCCTGACCTCCCCCCCCCCCCCCCCCCCATCTCCAGGTGTCCTGGACGCAGGCTCTGAGGACCATCGTGAAGAACTGCTACAAGCAGCACGGCAGGGAGGACCTGCTGTACGCCTTCGAGGACCAGCAGGTCCCCCAGCAGCACCAGCTCACCTCTGCCCAGAGCATCGCCCACCTGGTGCCCTCCCAGACCGTGGTCCAGACGGTCAACAACCCCGACGGAACCGTGTCCCTCATCCAGGCAAGGGGGGAGGGGGGGGAGGAGGGTGGGGGGGTGGAAGAAACTGGATTTCCTGTGTCTACCGGACTTTTCGGATTATAAATCGCCGTTTTTTTTCATAGTTTGGCCGGGGGTGCGATTTATACTCATGAGGGTGTGAAATTATGAACACATTATTAAGTCATCTCACATTATTAACATTAAATTATTAGCACATGAAGCGTTGATGGAGCGTTGCTGCAGCGTTGCTCATGCCAGCTGTCTTCCCCAGGTGGGCACAGGAGCTACGGTGGCTACGCTAGCTGACGCCTCAGAGCTGCCAGGAGTGACTGTAGCCCAGGTCAACTACTCCACTGTGACTGATGGAGAGGTACACACACTGTCACACACACACACACACACTGGCACACACACACACTGTCACACACACACACACTGGCACACACACACACTGGCACACACACACACTGGCACACACACACACTGTCACACACACACACTGGCACACACACACACTGGCACACACACACACTGGCACACACACACACTGTCACACACACTGGCACACACACACACTGTCACACACACACACACTGGCACACACACACACACTGGCACACACTGTCACACACACACACTGGCACACACACACACTGGCACACACACACACTGTCACACACACACACACTGGCACACACACACACTGGCACACACACACACTGTCACACACACACACTGTCACACACACACACTGGCACACACACACTGGCACACACACACACTGTCACACACACACTGGCACACACACACTGTCACACACACACTGTCACACACACACTGGCACACACACACTGGCACACTGTCACTGTCCTTTGAGCCATGTCCTGGATAGATTCTGCTTGCACTGTGGGGTTAGTGTTAGGTCAGGGGTCGCCAACCCTGGGGAAGCCCCTCCCCTGAAGGTTCTAGATGTTTCCCTGCTCCAGCACACCTGATTCTAATGAAGGGTCGTTATCAAGCTCTGTGGAAGCCTCATAATTACCCTTTCTTTAGATTCAGGTGTGCTGGAGCAGGGAAACATCTAGAACCTTCAGGACAGCGGCTCCTTAGGACCAGGGTTGCTGAGACCTGGGTTAGGAGGATACTGGTAGTAATGTGTGATGTTGGAATGCAGTAAAGGTATCCCTTGGCACTTATTGGTCCTCATGATGTATGATTCACGATCTAAAAAACCCCGACTGTGTTCAGGGTCTATCACGTTGCTATGCTCAATGACTGATGCTCTTTGTAAAAGCTCTCTCTCGTAAGTCGCTTTGGATAAAAGCGTCTGCTAAATGAATACATGCAAATGTAAAGGGGATGTGAGGTTGATGACATCACTGCGTGCTAAGCGGTCTTTCCTGTCGCCCTCAGCACTTGGTGTGTCGCGCCCTCCCCATGGACGTGTCGCCACAAATCATCGTAAGCGCTACCTTTCCTTCTCGCCGTTACCACTCCTCCACCTCCTGTCCCCCCTCTCCTCCACCTCCTGTCCCCCCTCTCCTCCACCTCCTGTTCCCCCTCTCCTCCACCTCCTGTCCCCCCTCTCCTCCACCTCCTGTCCCCCCTCTCCTCCACCTCCTGTTCCCCCACTCCTCCACCTCCTGTCCCCCCTCTCCTCCACCTCCTGTCCCCCCTCTCCTCCACCTCCTGTCCCCCCTCTCCTCCACCTCCTGTTCCCCCTCTCCTCCACCTCCTGTCCCCCCTCTCCTCCCCCTCCTGTCCCCCCTCTCCTCCACCTCCTGTTCCCCCTCTCCTCCCCCTCCTGTCCCCCCTCTCCTCCACCTCCTGTCCCCCCTCTTCTCCACCTCCTGTTCCCCCTCTCCTCCCCCTCCTGTCCCCCCTCTCCTCCACCTCCTGTCCCCCCTCTCCTCCACCCCCTGTCCCCCCTCACCTCCTGTTCCCCCTCTCCTCCACCTCCTGTTCCCCCTCTCCTCCCCCTCCTGTCCCCCCTCTCCTCCACCTCCTCTCCCCCCTCTCCTCCACCTCCTGTCCCCCCTCTCCTCCCCCTCCTGTCCCCCCTCTCCTCCACCTCCTGTTCCCCCCCTTTCCTCCACCTCCTGTTCCCCCTCTCCTCCCCCTCCTGTCCCCCCTCTCCTCCACCCCTGTCCCCCCTCTCCTCCCCCTCCTGTCCCCCCTCTCCTCCCCCTCCTGTCCCCCCTCTCCTCCACCTCCTGTCCCCCCTCTCCTCCCCCTCCTGTTCCCCCTCTCCTCCACCTCCTGTTCCCCCTCTCCTCCACCTCCTCTTCCCCCTCTCCTCCCCCTCCTGTCCCCCCTCTCCTCCCCCTCCTGTCCCCCCTCTCCTCCACCTCCTGTTCCCCCTCTCCTCCCTCTCCTGTTCCCCCTCTCCTCCCCCTCCTGTCCCCCCTCTCCTCCCCCTCCTGTTCCCCCTCTCCTCCCCCTCCTGTCCCCCCTCTCCTCCACCTCCTGTTCCCCCTCTCCTCCCCCTCCTGTCCCCCCTCTCCTCCCCCTCCTGTTCCCCCTCTCCTCCCCCTCCTGTCCCCCCTCTCCTCCACCTCCTGTTCCCCCCCTTTCCTCCACCTCCTGTCCCCCCTCTCCTCCACCTCCTGTCCCCCCTCTCCTCCACCTCCTGTTCCCCCTCTCCTCCACCTCCTACCCCCCCCTTTCCTCCACCTCCTGTTCCCCCTCTCCTCCACCTCCTGTTCCCCCTCTCCTCCACCTCCTACCCCCCCTCTCCTCCACCTCCTGTCCCCCCTCTCCTCCACCTCCTGTTCCCCCCCTCTCCTCCACCTCCTGTCCCCCCCCTCTCCTCCACCTCCTGTCCCCCCCCTTTCCTCCACCTCCTGTCCCCCCTCTCCTCCACCTCCTGTTCCCCCTCTCCTCCACCTCCTGTCCCCCCTCTCCTCCACCCCCTGTCCCCCCTCTCCTCCACCTCCTGTCCCCCCACTCCTCCCCCTCCTGTTCCCCCTCTCCTCCACCTCCTGCCCCCCCCTCTCCTCCACCTCCTGTCCCCCCTTTCCTCCACCTCCTGTCCCCCCCTCTCCTCCACCTCCTGTCCCCCCTCTCCTCCACCTCCTGTCCCCCCCTCTCCTCCACCTCTCTGGGTGTGTGTGTGCCCCTGGTCCCCCTGCCCCTCTCACCCATCCCTCTGTTCTCCTGGAGGTTGAGCAGAACTGGGCCACGCTGCAGGGGGGAGAGATGACCATCCAGACCAGCCAGGCGTCCGAGGCCACCCAGGCCGTGGCCTCGCTGGCGGAGGCGGCCGTCGCAGCCTCCCAGGAAATGCACCCGGGGACCACCGTCACCATGGCGCTCAACAGGTAGAGAGGACCCAGAGAGGGTGGGGGGGGGGGGGGGGGGGGGGGGTCGGTGGGGAGGGGAGGGGTGGAGGAGGGGAGGAACAGTCCAAGGAACTCGACCCCCAGAAATCGAGGCAGTGTTGCTTGCATTGTTGTAGCGTATCGCTGTTTTCCATTTACACAACCCCCTGAGGCAAGTAGGGTGAAGCGCCTTGCCCAAGGGAACTGAACCGTCGACCTTCCGATCGCTAGCCCCAATGTCCTAACCAAGGGGTGTCCAATCCTGGTCCTCGAGGGCCGCTGTCCTGAAGGTTCTAGATGTTTCCCTGCTCCGGCACACCTGATTCTAATGAAGGGGTCGCTATCACGCTCCGTGGAAGCCTGATAAGGTGTGCGAGAGGAGGGGAAGATCTAAAACCTTCAGGACAGCGGCCCTCGAGGACCAGGATTGGACACCCCTGCTCTAACCCCTCAGCCACCTGACTTCCTGTGTTTGCCCGGGCGCTGACATCAGACCAGGATAACCAGGGGTAACCCAGAGAGGGCGTGTCCTTCCACCCTGGACTCTGGAGGATTCTGGGAGTCGGTAATTGTGCTGGTGACTATCGCACCTTCTCGTCACGAGAACAAGCCGAACTGTCAGGACATGGAGGGGGGGGGGGGGGGGGGTCCCTCGGGGTGTTCCAGAGGTCTGCCTCTCGCTGGTTCAGCCGAAATTTAATTAGCTTTCACCTGTGCAGGTGCGAATCGCCAAATTGCTCGTTAAGCTGAGTCAGCGCCGAGCCGTTTTCCCCCGAAAAACAAAACGACGCAGCCCGGGACGTTTCCTGCCCCTCTGATTGGCTGCCGTGTGCCTCCTCGCCGCAAAACAAGCGGGTCCGAAACGGAACGAGAACACGCTCCTGTTTATTTGACCGCGTGAGGAGAACATCCAAAACGACGGTCTCTCCATCAGCCTTTCCTGCGAAGCCGTCTCCAGGCCTTTTCAGGGGGGTCTCTCCCGGCTTGTTGCCTCCCGTGCGTCTGCCGTGGCCCCCCTCAGGGGGCTTGTTACCTGGCCCCACCTGGTCCCCTCCCCCCCCCCCCTTCCTCTCCAGTGTTTACCTCAGGAGAGCAGAACAGTCTGTCCCACCTCCACCTCTGCACTCCCCTGCTGAGGGGAGAGGGCAGGATGCTCCGCACGGCCTGTCTTTCTGTCCTCTCTCTCTCACTCCCTCTCTCTCTCTATCTCTCTCCCTCTCTCTCTCTCTCTCTCTCTCCCTCTCTCTATCTCTCCCTCTCTCTCCCTCTCTCTCTGTCTCTCCCCCTCCTTCTCCTGGCTGTGTAAACTAAGCTGTGAGGTCGTGGGGTGGTGGTGAGGTCCTTCTGTTGGTGAGTGTGTGTGTGTGAGTGTGTGTGAGTGTGTGTGAGTGTGTGTGTGTGTGTGTGTGTGTGAGTGTGTGTGTGTGTGAGTGAGTGTGGCAGAGCTTCCACAGTACCAAAGCAGCTTACACACTCCACATCCACAAATTCCTTCCCCCTGTCTCTGCTGGTGGGGGGGGGGGGGGATGGTCCTGGTACAGTTACCGTACCCTAACCTGAACTTTATTCATGTTATTTTTATTTATTGTGTGTGTGTTAGGGCTGTCAAAACTGCTAAATAATGACGTTCGAATATTCCTCAAACATGTACTCGAATATATTCGAGTTTCCCGTTTCGCATTAGGCACGTCAATAACAGGACAAATTAATGCAACGACACATAACTACTTGTATGGGTAATATATTTAAGTTCATTTAACAACATATTACCAACACAAAAATAAGTAGATGAACTAATGGCCAAGACCGCAGACCTTGGCCTCTCACTCGCTTTTTCTTTCTCTCTCTCCCGCACTGTCGCGCTCTGCGCATAGCGGTATTAATGAACGTAATTAATAATTAATGAAGTTTTGTGCAAGAAATTTAAGGTTGCGATTCTTGTCCCAAATACAAACAGTCTTGCCTGCTGCCACTGTTTTTTTGTTGTTGTTTTTTTTACATTTGAATATACATTTTCATATTCGAAATTCGTTTTTTAAACACTATTGGAATATATATATATTCGAATATAGAATATTTGTTGACAGTCCTAGTGTGTGTGTGTACTTGATCATGTGTGTGAGGAGTGTCGCCAGTGTGCCCCTGTGTGTATGTATTTAACCAGTGTGTGTGTGTGTGCGGTGTGTGTGCGTATGTATTGCAGTGAAGCGGCTGCCCATGCCGTAGCGACGCTGGCTGAAGCCACTCTGCAGGGAGGGGGGCAGATCGTGCTGGCGGGGGAGACGGCTGCCGCTGTGGGGGCCCTGGCAGGGGTGCAGGATGGGACCGGTGAGTAGCCCCCCCCCCCCTGACCTCCACCTTACCTCCACACCTCAAACCCCCCCCTGACCTCCAGCACCTCCACACCTCAACCCCCCCCCGACCTCCAGCACCTCCACACCTCAAACCCCCCCCCGACCCCCCCCCCCGACCTCCAGCACCTCCACACCTCAAACCCCCCCCGACCTCCAGCACCTCCATACCTCAAACCCCCCCCGACCTCCAGCACCTCCACACCTCAAACCCCCCCCCCGACCCCCCCCCCCTGACCTCCAGCACCTCCACACCTCAAACCCCCCCCGACCTCCAGCACCTCCATACCTCAAACCCCCCCTGACCTCCACCTTACTTCCAGCACCAGTACACTTCAAACCCCTCCCTGACCCCCCCCCCTGACCTCCAGCACCTCCACACCTCAAACCCCCCCCTGACCTCCACCTTACCTCCACACCTCAAACCCCCCCCTGACCTCCAGCACCTCCACACCTCAAACCCCCCCCTGACCTCCACCTTACCTCCAGCACCTCCACACCTCAAACCCCCCCCTGACCTCCACCTTACCTCCACACCTCAAACCTCCCCCTGCCCCCCTCCACCAGAACACCCCCACCACCCTCCACCTGCCCCCCCCCCCCCCCCCCCCCCCCCCCCCCAAACCAGAACGCCTGTGGACATGTAAATGATTCTCTTGAGTGGATCTCAGTCTCAACCGTGCGTGACAGCTTGTGTTTCCGGAGCTTTCTACCGAGGCCTCAGCCCTCTCCTGGCTGCCTGACATGCAAAGCACCCAGCCCAGCGGTTTTAAATAACAACACAGTCTACTGAGCGTGTGCAGTGCCAGGGCACACAGGTGACCCAGCACAGTCCCACCAACCCTGGCTCACCTGGAGCCTCCACTGTGGGGGGGTGGAGAGGTACCCGGTTCAAACCCCGGCTGTGCCAACATGACGTTGTGTCCTTGGGCAAGGCACTTCACCCTGCTTGCCTCAGGGGGGAATGTCCCTGTACTTACTGTAAGTCTCTCTGGATAAGAGCGTCTGATAAATGACTACATGTACATGTTAAATGTCTTAGGGAACAGTTAGGATGCTGTAATGTAGAGTAGGAACTGCAGGAGACACACACACACACACACCACTCAACAGTGATTCTGCTGTGATGTCACTGTTACAGGAACATTCTGATTCAGATTCACGGTGATTCTTCTGTGATGTGAGAGCACAGGAGCATTCTGATTCAGATTCATAGTGATTCTTCTGTATTGTGAGAGCACAGGAGCACTGGTCCAGGATCTGATTTAATCCACTGCAGATGGAACAGATGGTGTGCGTGTCGTTGCTGTTTGATTTGAATATTCCTTTTCATCATATTTCATATGACGCCGATGATGGTGTGATTCAGGTCATGCAGGGAAGTGTTGGGTTAGTGGTCCAGGAACAGGCATAGGATTGGCCAATGACAAGGTAAACCAGGGTTACCTTACTTCCTCTTTTGATGGGTACCCAAGTCATCTTTTCACCCCCACCCTGCCTGAGGGGGTGTGGCCTGTCCCCGAGGGGGCGTGGCCTGTCCCTGAGGGGCTTCTGAAGGGCTTTGATCCACTCCATTATCAGTCCATAGTCTAATCACCAGGACAGCTGTCCACATTCTGGGACTGGAGACCTGCAGCATGATCCTACACACACACACTGACACACACACACACACACACTGACACACACTGACACACACACACTGACACACACACACACTGACACACACACACACACACTGACACACACTCACACACTGACACACCCACACACTGACACACACACACTGACACACTCTGTCACACACTGACACACACACTCTGTCACACACTGACACTCTGTCACACACTGACACACACACACTGACACACACACACACACTGACACACTCTGTCACACACTGACACACACTGACACACACACTGACACACACACTGACACACACACTGACACACTCTGTCACAAACTGACACACACACACACACACACACACTGACACACTCTGTCACACACACTGATTAGTCTGTATTTAGAGAAGTGGCCATTGGGACCCTCCCCTCTCTACTCCTGCACCCCTTAACACAGCATCTTAGTGATCAGCCTCAATCTGGTGTTCAGTCAAATCACTGTCAGTGCTGATCCAACACTTTTGAGTGCGGTAGATTGGACATTGTGTTGGGGTCTTTTTTCAGGAATAATCACACTATGACAGAAGTAGAGTCATTTAAATGACTTTAAATTAAATGAAATTCGGACTAAATGGTTGGGTTTCTAAGGGATTTATTGAGAGAGATCATTAGTTCTTCTTCAGAGGCCCCAGCAGTAACATTCCTCACGTTTAATCAGCAGAGTTACACCGCATCGTCACATGACGATCATCATCAAGATGCGACCGACTTTCATAAACATCAAACTGAACCCCAGGTCCCCACGAACCCCTGATGACCTTCCCTAACCTCCCTGGGTGTAGAGGAGAGGGCCCCCCCTCCCCACCCCCTCCCAGACGCGAGCCCTCACCTCCAGCCCTCGTCTCCAGCCGCGGTTCTGAAGTGTACGGCTGATTGGCCGGTCGTTACGCTCGCTCGTGAGCCCCTCTGTCACGCTGATGGCGTGTGGGTTTGTCCAGCTCGGCTCCTTCACTCTGGGCCTCTGACAGAGCTGCTCCACAATCACAGCCAATCACAGCACAATTATCTAATTTAGCTCAACTTGAAGCTGTCACTTTAACAAGGAGGCTTGGAGTCCGCCTGAGGTAAATAAAAGATTGGTGGATGAGAAAATATATATATATTATTATTTTTATTATTGTTCAGTGATGAGAAGGGAGATATGAGATGTAGGAGTCATATGAGATGTAGGAGTGATATGAGATGTAGGAGTGATATGAGATGTAGGGTTGATATGAGATGTAGGAGTGATATGAGATGTAGGGTTGATATGAGATGTAGGGTTGATATGAGATGTAGGAGTGATATGAGATGTAGGGTTGATATGAGATGTAGGAGTGATATGAGATGTAGGGTTGATATGAGATGTAGGAGTGATATGAGATGTAGGGTTGATATGAGATGTAGGAGTGATATGAAATGTAGGAGTGATATGAGATGTAGGAGTGATATGAGATGTAGGGTTGATATGAGATGTAGGAGTGATATGAGATGTAGGGTTGATATGAGATGTAGGGTTGATATGAGATGTAGGAGTGATATGAGATGTAGGAGTGATATGAGATGTAGGAGTGGTATGAGATGTAGGAGTGCTCCATTCTCAGAGGGGGGGGGGGCAGTGATGTAGCTAACCCTCCAGTCATCATCATCATCTCAGGCTCTGACCTCCCTGTGCTGGTGACAGCTTGTGGGGCAGGGCAAAGCCCCCACGTGACTGCACTTATAATCTGCCCCCTCTCTCTGTCTCACACACACACACACACTCTCTAACACACACACACACCCTCTAACACACACACACACACTCTCTAACACACACACACACACCCTCTAACACACACACACACTCTCTAACACACACACACACACCCTCTAACACACACACACACACTCTCTAACACACACACACACACCCTCTAACACACACACACACTCTCTAACACACACACACACTCTCTAACACACACACACCCTCTCTAACACACACACACACACACAGCTGCACAGGGAGAACAGGCACACTCAGTCTCAATCGGAGCATTGTTCCACAGACTCCAACATGGCCGCCGCAAGCTGCACTGCCAGCCTGGCTGTTTGAGGCTCCTCCTGTGAACGAGCTCCCCCCCCCCCCTCTCTCTCCCCTCCCTCTCCCCCCCCCCCTCCCCCTCCTCTCTCTCCCTCTCTCTCTCTGTCTCCCCCCTTTCTCTCTCTCTCCCCCTTTGTCTCACTCTCGCTATCTCTCTCTCCTTCTCTTTCCTTCTCTCTCTCCTTTTCTCTCTCTCTCTCTCACCATAATATTATTTAACTGATTTATCTTTATTATTATTTGACTATTTTTTTTCCTGCTTAATGCGCCTTATAGTCCGGTGCGCTTTATATATGAAAAAAGATCAAAAATAGACCATTTATTGACAGTGCGCCTTATAATCCAGTGCGCCCAGTGCAAAAAAATACGGTATGTCGCTCTGGATAACCTGACTGCTTCAGGTAACAATGTTCTCCTTCCAGGTCTCGTTCAGATCCCAGTCAGCATGTACCAGACCGTGGTCACCAGCCTCGCCCAGGGCAACCGGCCCGTACAGGTTGCCATGGCGCCCGTCGCCACGCGCATCGACAACACGGTCACCCTTGACGGCCAGGCGGTAGAGGTCGTGACCCTGGAACAGTGACAATGAATCCTCTTCCTCCTGCACGTGTGTTGCAGCAGGAGGAGAGGGCACAAAATGGCCGCCACAGGGATTGCCAGTTTCCACACACCCAGCTCTGTACAATGTAAAATATATTTTTAAATGTACATCTGCAGGGGAAATTTGAGCAATGAATTGATCATTATCGTGTTTACTATGTAAAGAAGTTGTTGATCTCATGTTTTTGTTTTTTTTTTTTGGGGGGGGGGGTGAGAGGGTGGGGGGGGCAAGGGTTGTTGTATAATTTTCCTTTTGGGCATTGAACTGCTTTTTTTTATTAGCTTTGTGATGTTGACAGTTGTGTTACAAGGGTTTAGAGAATATTTGGTATTTATTTTCTTAACGCTTCAAATCTTTTATCAAATTGAACATGAACCAAAAACAGCAGAGGATTCTAGCACCTGTTCACCTGTTCTAGCACCATTAGGTTCTCAATGTACCAAGTGGGCGAGCGGGTTTCATTTTCCTTCTTATTCGTAGAAAGCAGTTATGAACACTGTGCCATATTGATAGTACACTATCTGCTCCACTGTCAGAGATATGCAATCAGGAGGTTCCAGAACTTCTGCCTAGATGCACCTCTGCTGTTAACGTGTTTCTCCTGTGTTAAGACGAGTAAAGATTCCTTCCTGTACCCTGTGCAACATCTTGAGCGTCCCCGAAGCAACTCAATGAAATGTTCCTCCGAGATGGTGTCGTCGTCCCTCAGGATGTAGTGTTTTGTTTTGAACTCCTTTTGCATTTGCGGTGTATAAAGCAAGCAGCCATTTTGACACCAGGTCATATCGCTGATTCGTTCCCCAATGCATGACTGGAGTAGCTCTCGCTAAAAGTATTTTTTAAATAGGATGGGCTTTTTTTTTTTTTTAAGTCAGGTTTGTAAATTGGGGCTGGGGTGTATCTTTGTATTTATGTGGAAACAATTTAATCTTGAAATCTTTTTTCAGTTTGCAGAAAATGCTTACGCATTACAGTTGTAATTATGATATGATGGTTCAATCTCCCTCTTCAGACACTCCAGACAACAAGTCGATGTTTAAAGTCTAATAAAATGTCCATTGTCCCCCTGTCAAACGCCTTTTGTTGTCCAAATTCCTTGAGAATTCAGCTCAAGATATCGAATTATCCTGACAAACCTCCCCACTTTTAGTCAAACTACTGATGTATTTTCTACCGGAGAGTTTTGTCAGTCTTTGAAGGTCTCAAACTCTTGGCTCGGTCATATCAATGTGCTGTAGTTGAACTCGCTGACCTCTACAACTCTCCGTGTACGATCGTACCTTCCCCCTCCCAGCCCGTTCGTGACGGACAGGGACGGGGTTACATCATAATCTGTGAGACCTCCCCCGGGTTTAAAACCTGGGATTTGGTAGCCGATCCCTTCTGGTGCTTCAGTGGGGGAAGAGAGAGAGAAGAGGGAGGGAGGGAGGGAGAGAGAGAGAGAGGGAGGTGAGAGAGAGGGAGGGTGAGAGAGAGGGAGGGTGAGAGGGAGGGAGGGTGAGAGGGAGAGAGAGGGAGGGAAGGAGAGAGAGGGAGGGTGAGAGAGAGGGAGGGAGGGAAGGAGAGAGGAGAGAGGGAGGGTGAGAGAGAGAGGGAGGGAAGGAGAGAGGAGAGAGGGAGGGTGAGAGAGGGAGAGAGGGAGGGTGAGAGAGAGAAGAGAGGGAGGGTGAGAGAGAGGGATGGAGGGAGAGGAGGGAGAGAGAGGAGAGGAGGAGAGAGAGAAGAGAGGGAGGGAGAGAGGGAGGGAGGGGGGAGAGAAGAGACGAGGGGGGAGGGGGGAGAGAAGAGAGGGAGGGAGAGGTAGGGAGGGAGGGGGGAGAGAGAGAGGGAGAGAGAAGAGAGGGAGAGAGATGCCCGGGCCCTAATCCGTCAAGCGTCACCGTATATCCCACACTGCCTATACCAGATTACAGTAGACGCAGGATACAATCTCATAAAAAATAAAATAAGAAAACCGTTTTTTAGTTTTACGCACTCAACTTTGCACGACATGTACATTATTGTGTTGTGTGTATCGGAATAGGTGCTAGTGTGTGTGTGTGCCTGCGTCAGTGTGTGGGTGTGTGGGTATGTGTGTGCCTCCGTGCGTGTGTAAGGAGGTGACAGGGTGGAGAGCGTGTGAGTGCTGGATGTTGTGGTTTAAGCCGTCCATTAGCCTCCGCTAGCGGCGCAGTGGGAGTGTGTTGTGCGCCTGCGCCAGTCTGCTGTGTTAAAGCCTCATTAGCCAGGGGGGAAACTGCCCTCTACCCCCTCTCTGTCCCTCAACTCAAACCACCCACCACTCCCTCCCTCCCCCCCAAAAAACGCCTCAACACCAACATCAATTGTGTGCCATGCGCACAATTAATACGGAGGGTATGGTGATTTTAACGAGATAGTTTCATAATAATTCGTATTTATTGTGTTTCGTTAATATACTATGATGTAATCCCGATTTCTTTATCGTCATATATTATTTTTGGGGGGGGTGTGATTCTTGTCGGATGCTAGATCGATACTTTGGTAAGGGTCATAGTCACGGGCTCTTGTACGACAGCTAATTAAATCCTCTGTCCCCAGATTAGCGACAGGACCTTAAGGTGGAGACTCCTGTCCTCAATCCTTGCGCTTTGCCGGTAGAGGCGAAGCAGCGTTAGAGAAACTCAGGACTCACATTATGGTGATCCAGGCGCCATCGACTTGGCTAACCAGGAAGAGCCAGCACACCTCCCCAAAATGAGGTTACTTTCCTCTTTCCCCCGTCATCGTCCAGGACCAGAAGCTACAGGTTCAAGCGGGCAAGAGGATCCATGTGTTTGTTAAATCGGACCGGTCTCTCTTTGATCCAGGCCCCCTCCTCCTTCGGAGCTCCAGAGCAGGGGCTTCCAGGCCTCACCAGGGGATGGTCCTCCAGGATTCCCTCCACCTCTTCTCCAGGGAGCTGGCAGTGGAGATCCAGGCCCCTGCCGCTGCTCCTCAGGCCCTGGAGGAAGAGCTTCTTCGGAGGGCAGCTGAGGCCCACACGAGCAGAGTCATCCAGGCGTCCGTCCTTCAGATCCTCAAGGAGCTTAACCCTGACGTCAGCGGCGTCCGCGTCGACGCCGAGGAAGAGCGCCTCCGCGAGGCGGCGCTGGCCCACGCCGTCCAGGTCATCCTGGGCGCCGTGGACGTCCTCGTCAAGCGACCGAATGGTCTGACCTCTGACCCCGAGGGCGTAAGCAGGGAGCTTATATGGGAGGCGGCCCAAGCGCACACCGCTAAGGTGATCCGGGCGTCCATCATCCAGCTCACTAGAGAGAGGAGGCGTTTGACCTCTGCCCTTCTCAGCAACACCCTAAACACAGAGGACGCCCAGGACCCTGACCCTGATATCCGACCCCGGAGAGCCACCTCCGAGGATCCGACGTCGGATCAGCGGCTACGAGCAGCGGCTCAGGAGCTTGTGGAAAACATCATTAAGCGTTCCAGAGAGCTGATCCTGAAGGACATTGAGTGTGCGATAACAGATAAGCTTGATCAGAGACAGGATCAGGAGCTGACCTGGGATCACCTGAAAACTAAGCCTGACATTCCTGCCTGGAAAAAGTGGAGGAAGAGTCTGCAGCTCTCTCCTCAGCAGCTCTCTCCTCAGTGTCTCTCTCCTCAGCAGCTCTCTCCTCAGTGTCTCTCTCCTCAGTGTCTCTCTCCTCAGCAGCTCTCTCCTCAGTGTCTCTCTCCTCAGCAGCTCTCTCCTCAGTGTCTCTCTCCTCAGTGTCTCTCTCCTCAGTGTCTCTCTTCTCAGTGTCTCTCTCCTCAGCAGCTCTCTCCTCAGTGTCTCTCTCCTCAGCAGCTCTCTCCTCAGCAGCTCTCTCCTCAGCAGCTCTCTCCTCAGCGTCTCTCTCCTCAGCATCTCCCACTGGTGAGATACGAACGCCTCCTTGTTCGTTTGCGTTCTCTGAATCGACAAGGTGCTCATGGGACACAATAGGCCCGGAACCTTTTCTTAAACTGTCACTCAAACTGGGTTGTCGTAGCGATAAGAAAATCGTAGGGAAATTGATGACGATCGTTATTAGTCCCTAATATAGCTCTTTACCACCTTCTCCACTACATATAACTACATAAAGCATAAATAAATACTTTGGTTAGTCATCTTTTAATAGGGTCCGGAATAATGTTGCGTTTTTTTTTTCCACCAATGTGTTTTGTTTGATAGTCGCAGACCTCAGATCAGATGTCGGGCCTCTGCTGTGGAGTCAGGAAGATGAACAGTGAGTAGTCATCACTGATCAACTGATCACGATTCACATTTAGAGCAGGACCTGTCATCCATGTTTGTTTTTCATTTTTCAGCATGCGAGCGAAATAAGACAAAGGGGATACAAGGATTCCTCTGGAAAGCCAAAAACGTCTTCAGCTGTTCGTCTCGTCGCCCCAAAGAGGAAGACTAGCCCCCCCCGCCCCCCCCATACGAACACAGACACTCGCTCTTCAAGACCCGCATTCCATAAACAATAAAGTGCTTTGAAAGAAATCACACGTGTTATTTGATTATTTTTTTATTAGATTCAAGTCACGTAGAAATTCCATCCTAAGTAGGAATTAATTCGTTTATTGACATAATTTTTTAAAAGATACATAAAACGTCAAACGCGAATATCCACAATATTACACATAATAACGACCTACACGTTCTATATACGCTCAAAATGGACTTGTATGACAAAAAATATATACACACCTTGTATTAACTTATCCATTCCCAAATGGTCATATGACCAGTGATCAAAGGGCCGGGGATAGTGGAGCAGTAAGCTGGTCAGAGAGGTAGTGGAGATATAATCAGCTAATGGCTGCCAGCAGGGTCCGCTTGGCAGATGGACCCATGCGGATACGAGAGCTCAGTGGTGTGACTTGACCTGGAAGTCTAGAGTTCAGAGGGCCTCCTGTAAGAACATATCAGCCCTCGCTGCTAATCCTGCCTCGCACAGTGGGCTTCACACTAGCTCCATGTAGGCACACATCTAACGTCTGATGGCGTTGGTTGATGTCAAAAAATAAATAAATGATTGAGTCGTGTTGAGTCTATATTGTTGAGCCGGTTTGTCCTCGACAGGAAACGTCTGACTCATCACGATCATGATCATCTGATCAGAAATGATTGAATGCTAATGTGATGCTCTCCATTAGCTTCTCCCTGTCTCTGTCTCACTGCCTTGGCATCGTGTTGAAACACTGCAAAGAGGGATCCAAAATGGGGATTGCGGAGTGGATGCTGTGAAGCAGTGGGTCTAGGGTTCTGAGCCAAAATGTCTGCCCCCGAGGGGCCCGGTGTTAGTAGGAGCAGGATCACTGGGAGTCTGAGAGGCCCGGCGGTATTGATTCAGTCTGACCAAGAGACACGACTTGGAACAGAACGCTGGCTCCACAGGGGGTGGAGGAGGGGGAGGAGGAGGGGGAGGAGGAGGGGGAGGAGGAGAGCGGGGGTCATCCTTGTTGCCTGGAGTCGTGTAGGCAGACTAGAGTAGAGCTTTAATCTCCACTAATCGTTTCTTAATACGTGCATCCCCCCCAGGCTGTACACCCCCCCCTCCAGCACACACACACACACGCTCCATCCCAGGAGATAATCTCCAGACCCTGGCCCCAGCACCGAGGCCCTGATGGTGGGATAGAAACGCGTGCAGTCTTGCCCTTCGACACAGAAGCTCCAGCAGTCAGGACCACCAGTGCAGCCATACAGGTACTAGTACTACTAGTATAGTAAACTAATACTAGTACTACTAGTATTTTTTTTACTAGTAGTAATACTAGTACTGAATTGCCACAGACATTATTAAGTACTTTAGTAGTACGTATTTAAAAGTTCAGAGTTTGTGTTCCTAAGTGTCCAGTAGTTTATGGTCTGAGAACCATTAGCTGTTACATTCCACTTAGTCATTTAGCAGACGCGCTTATCCAGAGCGACTTACAGGGACATTCACCCTGAGGCAAGTAGGGTGAAGTGCCTTGCCCAAGGACACAAAGAATATGAAATGAATCATAAATGAATATTTTTTTATGTAATGTTGGCACAACCAGGATTCGGACTGTGATTGCTAGCCCGCTCCGCCACTTGAGTCCCCCACCTTTTAAAAGGTGGCTGGTGGGTAGTAAACCCCCACCTTCCTCATCTCACACCTCTAGTTCATGTCTGCACTAGACACTGTGTGAGGATATGTCCTTCTGATCTCATTGCACTAATGCCCCTGGCCTGCAGTAACACTCAGAGCTGTATCTCAGCCAAGCATCCCGGAGAACCACTCACCAGCAAAGTCTGCGAGAGAGACATTGGGATAGGCAGTGTGTGTGTATGGAAGGGGGGGGGGTGGAGGAGGAAAGGGAGAGGAGAGAGAGGGGGGGGGGGGGTAGGATGGAAAATGTGGTGTAACCTGAGCTCTGCATCCCATCTGGAGCAGGCCTTGCATTGGACGCGGGCTATCCCACAATGCACTTTGCTGCAGAGACGATCGTTAAAGAAGTCTGGAGACAATGGATCGGCCTTTTGAATACTTTTATTTACGTCTTCAAAAGAGACAATGTTTCGCCACGAGAGAAGAAAATGAGACTGTATAGCCAACAGGTGAACTCACTCACGCACACAAAGAGAGAATCCTTTCAGTTAAGAAGCAGTAATCCCATTCTCACAATGAACAACATGAAACACTTACATTGTTTTGTGCGAGAAAGAGTGCGTGTCATTGATGCCTGTTTCTGTAACGTGAGATGGGAGGGGAAAATGAAGTGAGCCGAATGTGGTTGGGTTGCCTGCCTGTCTAGCAGACAATCAGTCCGCCTCTTTATGTGAGTCTGACGCTCTGCTGCCCACAATCGCAACACTTCCGTTTGATTCTTCTATTTTCTCCAGCCTCGAGACACAAAAGGACATCCAGCTCGGTGCGGGTCGGATGACGGCGAGGCACGTATCGAATACACACCTCTGGCAACTCCAGCGACAATAACCATCATATTAGCCTACCACTGAAGTGCACAGCACACAACATGGCATTTATACGCAGGCAGATAAAGTCGTTTTAATCCCAAGATCCCCCTGTCGCCCACATAACGGCCCCTGACCCAGTTAAACTGAGCCGGGGCTGCTGGGCAGCGGGTGCTCCCGGGCAGCCCACTGCAACCAACCAAATCACTGGGTTGAAAAAGACTCTGAACTCCCCCCACTCCACCCCCCCCCCCCACCCCCCAAAGCAGGTTTTTGGAAAAAAAAGAAGGAGAGGAGGAGGAGAAAAGCTGCATTGAAAGAGGGAGAGTAAGGTGACACCGCACAGTTCGCTAATTATGCCTGTGATAGGAATGAAGAGAGGTAGCAGACGGCTGAAGAGAGCCTCTTTATTCTGGGGGGCTTACGCAACACCAGGCCTCCTCCGTGCAGACTCCCCCCCCCCCCGCTGACCGAATCAAGAGATGACGAGAGGCGAGAAAACCGTCCAAAAACGGACACTTTCCTAACCAGACACACACCCCAACGCTTCTGTCAAGCGGTCGTTCCGGGTTATTTACTACACGTCATCGCGCTTTACGGCTTCCCTGGCCCGTGTTATTTGAGCTGTGAGACTGGGCGGTGCAGGGGAGGAACACTGTAGCACACCCCGCCCTGCAGCGCCAACAGCCACTCACTCGTGGAGGAATCGTCTCCCTACGCTAGACAGGATGAAGGCAGAGGAGGTGCAGGTCGCCGGGCATGGACTCCTCCTGGTTCGTGGGCCGAACTCTCCGGCAGTAGTTGGCAAGTCTAGAACCACCGGATCAATCTACCTCACCAGTGTGAGTTCTACCATTGCCAAACACCGCCGAAGAGCTGCCTGGATTCTTCACCCTCCAGAGCAGATGGTCTTGGTGTGGATGGAGATTGATACTGACTAGTATCCGATGACT
This sequence comes from Neosalanx taihuensis, assembly GCA_030340665.1. Lineage (NCBI taxonomy): Eukaryota > Metazoa > Chordata > Actinopteri > Osmeriformes > Salangidae > Neosalanx > Neosalanx taihuensis. The sequence goes on from CM059307.1 coordinate 8,923,870, forward strand.
AGTTCTGTATTGATTTGTGTCAGTACTTAAGAACATCCAATTTCTTCTAGTAGCACTAGAAGAAACTAGCAGTTTTGTTGCATGGGAGGGGACCTGTGGTAATAGCAGGCTTCCCTCAAAGATGCCTCCTGGATAGACAGACCTTACCACCATCATCAGACCCTTCGGAGAATCCTTCGACTCACAAATCGAATCGTGAGTCATCCGTGGTTTCTTTAGAACGTTCCTTGGTCTCCTCCCTGGTTCCCTGAGCTGTCGTTCGTCAGAAGGACCGGGTCTGGAGTCTCCCAGGCGGATTCGCTCAGCAGCGTATCTTTGACAAGCCGTCTATCGAATCCTCTCCTGGAATCAGATGAGGTTCAGATTACGTTGTGCCCAACAAAAAGACAATGTGTTCTAATGGGTGCGTGAAAGAGAGGGAGGTCATTAACGTCAAACTGTTGGTTACCAAAACAAGCTGGTGATGCAGTTAGTTATGTTGAAGTCCAGATGTAAGTCTGTCTCATCCTATATTGGCACTACACATAATTGCTCAAAGTATATATACAGAAGCAAAAATGTGCTAGTGCCAAAATAGGCAAAGAAGAAGAATGCCATCCCAAGTGGCGTGGTCTTGGGTCTAGAGGGTCTCCAGGCCAAGACGAAGCCCACAAACACCCAACCGCCCACCTCATGCAGCCGGAACCAGAACAGGGTGGAGCTTCCCCTCCAGCCAGTCAGGGATGGAGGAGAGGACTAGGAAGTGACACGTGGTGGATGGGCGTCATCCAGCGGTTCTTTCTCTACTCTGTTTATGGCCCTATGGTAATTCACTGATAGTGTGCTTTCACAGTGAATTCTACCAGTGCCATACACAGAACAGGAGTCATAATCATCCCAGCACAAGCAGGCAGCTCACCAGACCAGAGAGAGGAAGACTGTTAGCCCAGCAGACACCACTGACACCAGGGGATGTGGAGGAGAGAGAGGAAGGCTAGCTACTACCTGGAGGTGGGGGGGGGTGGAAAGAGGATGAGAGTGGAGAGGCATGCACGGTGAGAAGCAGACTGAAGGAACAGGCTCAGTGTGGGACTCAGCAGAGGACGGATGAGGGTGGAGGAACTAGGCTGCTAGGAGGAGATGGGAAACTATAAGGATCCTGTAAGGCCAATTACTGGAAACACATCATCTACTTCCTGTAAGGCTTCCTAGAAACACATCATCTACTTCCTGTAAGGCTTCCTAGAAACACATCATCTACTTCCTGTAAGACTTCCTAGAAACACATCATCTACTTCCTGTAAGGCTTCCTAGAAACACATCATCTACTTCCTGTAAGACTTCCTAGAAACACATCATCTACTTCCTGTAAGACTTCCTAGAAACACATCATCTACTTCCTGTAAGGCTTCCTAGAAACACATCATCTACTTCCTGTAAGGCTTCCTAGAAACACATCATCTACTTCCTGTAAGGCTTCCTAGAAACACATCATCTACTTCCTGTAAGACTTCCTAGAAACACATCATCTACTTCCTGACCACCAATACTTCACCTGATCTGCTATCTGCTGAGAAAAGGGAAGGGAGTGGCTAGCACCTGGGCTGTACCTGGTTTGTGGTGTTTCCTTGTAGTAAAGCAACAGGAAATGAGGCCCTTTTCGTACCATTAAGGTCGGCAGTCGTCAAATGGATTTGAATTGAGATGTTTTAGTAAGAAGTCAGTCCAGGGCCACAGACTGGTTGGATGGGTTAATCACAGTGGTTAGACGATGCCAGGAGACAAACTGCTCTTGGCTTCCAGAGCCACACATTGTCAGTGCTATTAGCACTCACTACCCCACCCAAATATCCTCTTTAGATTATGGGTGATTTGTTTTGAGTTTTAAGATATTTGGGAGTTAAGAAGATATACTAATTCAAAAAATCTTACTACACAATCTTAAAAAACGACCAAACTGACCTTCAATACGCAAGTAAACTAACGGCACCTACTCTAAATCTACAACCGTAATCACCAACCGGCTGCCATCATCATGTCATCATTTTACCCATGATGCTCTCCTGCTGAGGACACGCCTCCGTGTCAGATCATTCCGGAACCCTCACAGTCACCTTCTGACACTGTGTTCACCTCTGACTACTTCATGACCGGGTTCAGTGAGCTGGTTACCGTGGGTACATGAACACATCTGTACTCCACACACAGGAAGGACAGGGTAGGTGTGCGTCCCCTCCCCCACACCAGTTTACTAAGACCCTTCTCAGGATCCGATTGTTCTACCCAGCAACCAAGATTTGTATCTCTTAATCTTCGCAGATTAAACGAAAAGGAGCAAAAAAAATGTATATTGCGGACATGCACAAGAGGATTTGAGTCTCGTCCTGCCTAAATTCGACCGCAGGAGTCCTTGCTGTAGTTGCATCAGCTAGCAAGACACGAGACCTATTCCCTGGAAAGACCGACACAAACAGTGCACTGCATTGTTCCATCCTGCAATATGGAAAATGGGTTTGTCCCCCCTGAGTATAGAGCGCATTACACAGAACATTCAGCCTGTAGAGATGCTTCAAAGCGGGATATCAAGTCCTTGCTACATGTCCTCATGCATGTGACCCCTGGCCTTGTTCCATTGACCAGACGCAAGAATCTGAGTTTGACCGCTGGAGTTTCAAAGACTTCCCCCCCCCCACCCCCCCTCCTCACTCTACCGAAACTAAACATGGCTTCCACGACTGTGACGCTCTTTAGCGACTTCAGCAAGGTGACTTCAAACCACGGAAGACCACGTTCTCTAAAACACAAACCGAAAGCTGACGCAACAGGAGGGAGGGAGCTCCCAAAGCACTGTGCTCCAACAGGAAGCCTCTCATCAACGAATACACCTTCTCCCCAGCCAGCCTAGTGTCCTTCCCAGTCAGTGTGAGAGAGCTCACCGCTGTCCTCCATCTCCTGCTCAGCGTTCTGCCCCCCAGACAGCCCCACCCTGCCAGGCCAGAGTCCAGCCATTAGCTCCCTCACCCTGGGCCCTGCAGCGAATGGATATTCCATTGATTCCAGCGATCAAACCATGTTCTAAGTGATTCTTCAGAAGCCCAAATGGCTCCCAGAGCAGGACTCCTGTTGCCATTTCCTGGAGGAATCAATAAGCACTAAAAAGCCAAGTTGGACAGACAGGATCCTTTCAGGTTTGTCTGTCTTGTTCCCCCCCCCCCTCCTCTCCCCCTCCCCCCCCCCCCCACCCACCCCCACCAATGATTCAAGAGAGTCGCATGGAGATTGGCAATGCGTCATTATTTAGTCAATGCAGATCCAGACTTTCTGTCTAAGAGACGATTCCAGTATATTGGGCATCTTGTCTACACCGAATTTCCAGCCAGAGTTACTAGAAGCAGAGTTAAACGTATCAAACTTCCTTCGATTTTTTATAAGAATACACTTAGCATCATTTAGATGTTAAACAGTATTTAAGTGACTAATGACTAGCTGATGATCTGCTAGTGGACATTTAAAGAACTAATAAAAACATTATTGCCTAAAACAGACAAGCATCTTCCTCTTAAGACCTGAATCAATGATGAAATTAACACATATGACAAACAATTAATGCAATTTTGATTTCATTTGAGCAACATTCAATGATTGTAAAAACGACTTTATCCTTTAAATATTTGATTAGATATTTGGTTAAATAATGTTTTTAAGAATGTATGCATCAATCTACCTTTAAATAGTCGTGTACAAATAAATTAGTATTTATAAATATTCTGTTTGGAATCCTACTCCATCTCTGCAGTCCAGCCATGCAACCTAAGTGTTATTATCCATGGTAAATGTATAGTAATGAGGTGGGGCCTGAATGTGAGTGGTATGAAGGTGATGTCGTGTCTGTACCAGGAGTATCTCGGTCAGCCTGGGTTAACTGAACCACGGTGACAGCAGCAAAGCCTCTGTGTTAATCGCATTTGTCTGATTAGGGAGTCTACAAGTCTTCCCACTTGGGTTATTTTTGGAGAGATTTGCCAACATAACGCCACCATCTTTCTCCTTGCACACGGTATGTCGAGGCAGTTCAGAAGGATTAGGTTACAGATTTGATGCAGAACCTGTTGGGCACGAAACATGTTCTAAAAATTCAAAACGAGGGATGAATCATTGTGAAGGGCATATTTACTCTCTATTATTTTGAACAAATCTGTTTGGTTGAAATGTTTGAAGTTACGTTTAGATTGAGGATTCGTGCAATTGAATCGAATCTCCAAAACAAATTTCAATTCAAATTTTAAATCAAATATCAACAGCATCACTCCCATAATATGGATCAAAGAAACTCATAAACATGCAGGTGCTGAAGAGGTAAATACACCTGTTCTTACAAAGCTATGTGGCTGTCAATCAAAATTAAATAGGCGTATTTGCGTTACTTTTACATTAAGCCGTTCATTTAGTATTTTAGATAATATTCTCTACATTTAATAGCGCGCTTGTAAAAAAAAGAAAAGAAATTGTATTATATTTTTTATTTCGTTCTAGTGGTAACATAACGGCTATTAAACGGATTAGGCGATAGACTGAATCGAAACCTGGCTATAACGTTGCATAAAAACAAATAATAGTCTATGAAACCACATTATGAACTATGAATATTACGACTGATCACTTTTCCACAAACCTTTGATCGAACCAATTGCCTATAATAATAATAAACATTTGGTTGACTAAACATCCTACCTTCTGTTGACCCTGGGAATTTGAACCGTTTGAAAGAAAATATCCTGCGGTTAGATTACAAAACACAAAACAAAACACAAAAGAAGAACCTAGGCTACATTCATCCGAAATGATTGAAAATTAAACGAAATAAATACAAGTCTACAGCATGGTCTACTCCAGGTCCACGGGCCGCGTGCCTCTTCCTCCGAGATCACAAGCCAACTGAAATAGAACGCAGCGGAGTCCGCACGAGGACCTCGCAAGGTCAGGATCACGTTTATTGTAATCAACGCGAAACATGCTCGCGCACCAGCTTCATTCAAACAAGCGGAAAACTACATTCGAAGCCTCCTCGAGCCCTTATCCTCAACTAAAGAATTACAAAGGAACAAAGAGATCCAAGCGGCGTAGTTAACTTCCTGAGTATCAAATATCACATTCAGCCCCTCTCCCCCCCGGGCCTTTTTTTTTACCTGAGAAAAGGGAAGGTGCACGCGGCGCTGTGGCGTCTCCAGGTGCGCGAGCCGCCTGTTGGGCTCCAGTTTCCCGCCGTCTATTCCGCGCGCAGCTCTCTCTCCCTCTGGGCCCCCGAGCTGCTCTTCTTGTTTGGGCTACGAGAGCAAGGATTTGCCAGTGGAAAAGATCATTAGTTAGTAAGCATCTTACCCTCGTACCAAAGGAATAATCCAGCCCACCTCTGTCTGTCGTATTTTGCGATGTCACTGGCTCAGGTGGGGGTTTTTTCTTTTAAGGTGGAGCTCGCGGGAGGCAAGGCAACCATAAAAGTGCATCAGGGCTGCAGCAGTCTAGAGAGATACGGATTGGTTGTTGACCGGATTAAACGCTTTCATGGCGAATTATTCCGTCGACCTTCTCTATTGATGGCATGAAGTATAGGTTAAGGTCCATATCCATCAACATTTTTTAAATAAATAGTCAAGGTGACTTAGTTGGAGATTTTGGTGAGATTATTTTGGGACACAATTATTTTATAAATATTATGTCGTGTTTGAAAAAAATACATTCACGTGCTGCGGGTATTTACAGTGTCAATTATCAACAGTTCAACGAGGAAACATGTTGCATCATTTCAGTGCTCTCGCCAGAAAATGGGAAACATTTGACTAGCCTTTTACATTTTCTATATCAATTTTTGTTTGTGTTTTTTATGTTTGTTTGATCATTTTTATGGAACTACGTACAGGAAAGCCGCCCAACATTTTTGTCCGAGGGACTTTAAGACAGGTGTACCTGTGGTGCCTGGATAGACAATAGAAGGTCTGTCTCGAGGACTATAGAAACAGAAAGAGGGAAAACCGCGGGCAGACATGGCCTGCTCGGGGGCGCGCGGGTGGGGGGGCAACAACTCGCACTGGGTCGACCTGGTTTAAATAGTTCTGCTTTCTTTCAATTCAGGCTAATTTCCATTAACCGCATTATGACTTCTTGGCAATATTCCTCACATTTCCTTAATTGTTTGGAAGAAGTAAAAAAAGCAACGAATCGAATTATAATCGAATGCCAGATTTGACGCACGAGCTGTGAACGTGCGGCCTTTCTCACCACGCGCCAAACTGATAGTGGCAGTCAGGAGCGGGGATGGCGAGTGCTGCATTTCCCCAAATTAAAGCCCAGGGACACAGAGACAATTGCGGAATCTTCCCAGCCCCCAATTCCAGGATTAGCTTTAGTCGGCTGACATAGTGTTGAGCCTGCAGTTCTTGGGTTGAATTGCTGGAGGATCAAATGACCTGTCCAGATGGCCAATGATTATCAAGAACAGAGGGGGGAGAATACTGCATTTCATATAGACAGACTGGGGCCTTTGCCTAATGTGCATTCTGTCCAGTACAACCCTTCCACTCATATAGTCTTGTTGAGGCATAAAACATCTAGTGTAGGCTTAAATCCAAATATAATATCATGAGATACACATTGGGTATTGAAACGTAAATATTGGATTTCAAATGTTTCGTTTAGTTTCTCTTGGCCTTGTAGACCTTCCAGAGCATCAACTAAACCCTCAGTAATCCACCAGTAAACCACCAGTAACCCCCCCAGTAACCCATCAGTAACCCCCCAGTGAACCACCAGTAAACCACCAGTAACCCCCCAGTAACCTATCAGTAACCCCCCAGTAACCCCCCAGTAACCCATCAGTAACCCCAGTGAACCACCAGTAAACCACCAGTAACCCATCAGTAACCCCCCAGTGAACCACCAGTAAACCACCAGTAACCCATCAGTAACCCCCCAGTAACCCCCCAGTAACCCATCAGTAACCCCCCATTAACCCATCAGTAAACCACCAGTAAACCATACAACCTTAGACAGGATGGGGGTCCAGGCGGTCAGTCTCCTCTTCTGGATGAAGGTGTCACTCCTCGTCGTCTAAGCAACAGACCCAGGAGGATGGAAGCGACTTGTCACGCTTTCCGCAAGGACTCTCTGCGGCCCAGGGTGAGGTGACCCAGGGAAAGCTGACATGTACCATGGTGGAAGGATGCCTAATATATGGAGGTCACCTCTACCCATGCTCCTCTCTGGCGGCGTCCTTCAGCCCATATACCTGCTGGTGATAATTAGACAGATAGAGGTGTGGAGAAGAGGGGGGGGGGGGGAGGTCCAGTGTTTTCTAGTGAACTAACCTGGTGTTGGGGGTTCGGTTACAATCCTTTCAAACTCAATAGCGACGGTGAAATTCAACCTTAGTGACGCACCATCCCCCGTCAGCTGTGACCTGGAGGACGGTCTACAGACCCCCCCCCCCCCCCATCATACTTTGTATTCACCTGGAAAACATGTAACCTTACCTATACGGATCGTGTGTGTGAGACGGACCCTAGAGAAAACGAGAAGTTCCGATTAATTTTTAAAATCCTAATTTAGTTCTTCTTATTCCAGATGAGCGTGATGGTCCATGATGGTCCAGGTCCATGTTACCACCTGCCAGAGAGAGATCAGATGTACGGCTCATGTGACTTCTCCTATTCAGGGACTGGAAGATACACGATCCTCACTGAAATAATAATGGACAATGATTAGGAGACTCAAAATGCGAAATTATTTTTAATTATTTTTAATTTTATTTTTAAGAACTTTGTTTTTTTGTATTTTTTTGCGGGTTATGGTTTCATTTGATTCCCCCCCCCCCCCTGTGTTTTGGTTTGGTGTCTGTTGTCCTATGTTTAAATGTAAAAAAATATAAATAAAAAAAGAACACAATGTTTATTGACGGTCACGGATATATAAAGATAATAAAGTGCCTTTAGGTTTAACGTTTGGAACACGAATCAGAATTACAATTCAGTTTAATAAATAGGATTGTAGGATTTTGTTTGTATGAAACAAGATCCAGAACCACATTCAGAGTCAGGGTTAGACTTAATATAGGCCTGTAGAAAATGTAGAAATACTCTCTGATGACTTGCATGTTAGTCTTCAGTTTATTGTAACACATGGTAGACATGTTGTAAATATTCATTTGAAAATCTCCTGTGTTTTATGTCCTAATAATCCGGATTAGAGAATTAAAATTGAACACCAGCGCCTGGTTGATCAATTACCATGAAAATACGCAAATATGGAACTAACTAAAAATACTGTTTATTATAAATTAATATTATTTTAATATTATCAGCCTACTTCGGCAAAGACAATTCGTTTGATGTGTCGGTAAAATACAGGGATAAAGATTAAAGATAAAGAAAAAGGGTTAATATAAAATATGAACTACAGTCTATAGGTAGGACATATTCAAAACCTGATGTCCGTCATTTTTTACAGCTGGATCAGAGACCATCCCTTAATAATTTTAGAATAATAATTTATGTTTTCATACAACTAACGGACAAATAACCCCGTCACCCTTCTCCCCTAGTAAATTGCTAACAGCACCATAAAAATCTATGAATTAACAATGACAAAATTAAAATAATGAGAGGATCTAAGAAAGTATCATTTTAAATACTTAAGCAAGGAAATATTTAAATGTGTAACTTCAAAAGCAAGCCATGATGTTCTGTTTGTTTCAGGTTGAAGGATCCAGGAAGGTGCTCCAGAACCTGGGAGGTCCTGATCATCAGCAGGTTCATCTCTCAGACCTGGGTTCATCCTCCTGCAGGCCTCACAGCATCATTGAAACACAGCCTGTAACATGACACTCTCCCCTGTCTGTCTCTCTAACCAGCCTTGAAACAGAACCAGAAAGATGCCAACCAGTCTGTCCTGGTAACAGATCCCTCCGCTGTTCAGAAGGATGCCATTTCATCCTGGGTAACAAGCATTCATCATGTTGACTGCCACACTAGTGAAACGATTCGTTTTATACTTTTAATTTCTCTATCATTCTTGTTGAAAATGATCATTAAATACCAATATCAACTTTAGAAAGTCTCATAATATACCTTCTTTATGAGATTTGTTAGCTTGAGATGCTACAGTATTGCAAACAGACAAACAGCCCCCCAGTGAAGGAATGAAGGCTTCACAAGGTTGAAGGTTCTAATGCGTCTTTCACAAGCTCAGAAACACAGGAAGTTGCAAGAAACAAGACAGGAAGACAGGAAGTTAGGATGTACGATTCTCCAGTGGCTGAAGATCACTGCGGCATTCTGGGATGTCAGCCTGTAATCCACCCCCTCGTGACAGCGTCATGGAGACAGAGAGGCTGCAGCATCAGTCCTGGGATGTTAACATGGACAGTCTTAACATGGGGACGATCTGTCTACCACATCTTTTATTCAGTGTTAATTTGTAATGTTGAAATATAATAATAATATAATAATAATTTCAATATTGAAAAAAATCAACATTTCTTGAGTTTCCAAAATAAAATGACAGTATTTCATTGAATTTGAATGGGAAAATACATCTTTATTGAAAATACTTTTTACTTTTTGACAACGGGTTAATGTTGTGTCACCCACCCATTATGGAGTCTGGGGTCTTTGTGATGATAAAAAAACAGAGTCACTGGAACAGCCCTCTCTCGTCCAATCAGAGCTGCTATGCGGGACTTGGGCATCACGTCATGATGAGCCACAGGTTTCCAAAGCAACGCACTGCGGATAAAACTGCTCTAAATATTTCATTGAGGAGCTTGGGTTCCAATAGCCCTGGAGGTCAGGAGAGTCGAGAGGCAGACATGGACGGCCCCGCCTCTGCCTCGCCCCTGCCTCTGCCTCGCCCCTGCCTCTGCCTCGCCTCCTACTTTGTAGCTGCAGGGAGAGGCTGGGGGAGGAGGCTCAGGAGAGAGGATGAGAGGAGGGAGGCTTGACGGGCAGCAGGGGGGAGGCTAGAGAGAGAGAGGCTTAGGGTGTGGCCTGAGGAAGAGGCTTGAGGGAGGTGGGGGGTAGAGGGGCTGTGGAGCAGTGGGGATGCAGGCTGACTCCTCAGCTACAGGCACCAGAGTGATGGGACGGGAAAAGCGCGTGCCTGTGAAAGCCGCAGACCGTTTGCACCATAGCCTGATCGGCGCGCCCTGTAATCCGCTACAGGCCGGTCGGTTCGGTAGACGCTTCAGTCTCCGACATTCCTCCTGATATCTGAAAGCCCTGGAGCGATGTAGTCCGGAACGTGCCGGAGCTTGTAGGGTCGGGACTCGGGAGGGAGTCAGCTAGTCAGAACCAAGCTGAGCCTCTGAGCTTCAGAGGTAATAAGAGGAGATCATCCTTTATTAGTCTCAAAATGGAGACATTTTCAGAATGATGGAGAGGAAATGACGGGAGAAAGAAAGGGCATGATGGGTCCAGCAGGGGGATGAGAGAGGGAGGGAGGGTGGGTGGGGAGGAGGGAGAGGGAGGGAGGGTGGGTGGGGAGGAGGGAGAGGGAGGGATCGTGTGTCCTATGTTCCAAACCCTCCTCTCTAAAGTGAGAGTTTCAGAGAGATATCTCTGCAGATTACAAACACCAACCCCCTTTTAATCAAGCAGAAAAAGAGGAAATGCTGACATTCAGCATCGTGCATCCGCATGTTCGCATGGAATCAGGGAGACAAGAGGACCGGACAGATTGCTGCGTGAGAATACATCGTTTTAGTGAAGAAGAGATTAAATGGCCGTACGTCACGACTCACAGCGTCTCTTCATTTATTTTTTATTTATTTCCAGCGATGAGAGAACAGCACTGCTCTCTACTGGATTTATATGGAACTGCAGGTGGTGTCAGTTTTGGTCTCGGGAAAGGAGAGCCAGGTGAATTTGACCTGTAAACCCTTTCGACCCCCTGACACTGACTCCGAACACCATCCAGACGGAACCAAGTCGATGTGGAAATCTGAATAGACCAATAGAACGCCTTTTATATCGCTATTGTTGATCCTAAAAACGAAAATACAGTGAATTGGATTATTTGCTCTGGATTGGAGTACCGCCCTGCCCCTCTGCCCCCCTGCCCCCCTGCCCCTCTGCCCCCCTGCTCTCTGCCCCCCTGCCCTCTGCCCCTCTGCCCCTCTGCCCCCCTGCCCCTCTGCCCCTCTGCCCTCCTGTCCCCCTGCCCCTCTGCCCCCCTGCCCCTCTGCCCCCCTGCCCCTCTGCCCCCCTGCCCCTCTGCCCTCCTGCCCCCCTGCCCCTCTCCCCTCCTGTCCCTCACCAGACTGACTGTTGGTTCAGTGAGTTTGGCCACTGGACTTAAGTCACTTTCATGTAGATCCTAGTCATTTTGCCAGTAGGGTTACAAGAATGTATTTATATCTTGCTTCTTATAAATAACACAAATAAAGTAACAATGCGCCTCTTTCTTGATATTTTCCAACAGCAGTTCGTGCAGTAGATGAGCTCAGTGAAGTGGATTGGATTCAAGTTGTGGCTTCCAGTGCCTGAGGTACCGTGACCTCCTCCTCATGTTTCACTGCAGTCAGGCTGGAACACTGGCCCACATTGTTAGATGCGTTTGGAATAAGTCTCCATTGAGCTGGTGGAAGACTGGAGCGCGGCTGCCACCTAGCGGTCAAACATGATTTATTCAGGTACTGAGGTTCTAATAGGTGACGCTCGATTTAAAAAAAATTATGTAATAATCCGAATATGACCATTATTACATTAAGTCATAAACTTTGGATGTTGTGTATTTATGTATTTAAAATTTCAGGCCTTCGTGCAACATTATTAGTACAAAAGTCAATGGGACACAGTTTATACACATTTAATGTTTTATTAAAAAAAGAAGTTATAACAGTTTATTTATACACAACTATTTAAGAGATTATAATCCTATAGATAAGAGAGCATGTGTCATGTGTGACAAGCATGCCCACTTCACAATGCAAAGTAAAATGTGTGAGAAAATTTCGAGGAAAAGGATGAAACAAAACAAAAAGTGAGTTATCATAAGACCAAGGACGGTAAAATAAAAACAAAATAAAAAAACACCCTTTGAAGAATTTTTTTTCAAGTATCACACACTAGGTACCAAATACATAGTTTACAAAAAAAATATTACAGCCATTTTCCATGCTGTGTGTGTGTGTGTGTGTTTGTGTGCAGGCTGTCCTCTGTTGACATGACAACAGTCGGTCATCGTCGGGTGTGTTTCCCGCCCCCCCACACACCTCCCCCAGCAGAAACTCAATACAGACCCCCATGGGGACGCACCTGGGGGCGGAGTTACCTCCTGTCCACCCCAGAAGCATGCAGGTGCACGGGAGAGGATCAGCCAATAATCTGGAAGAGGGGGGGGCGGGGCCAAGGGGGCAGGGCCACAGCAGTTTAACAGACCCTGGATCTATTGCTGGTGAAAACCTCTCAGGGGCCTCCTGTCTGTGTGACTGGAGCAAGGACCCTGGGTAGGACCAGACACCTGGAGCAGGGACCCTGGGCAGGGCCAGACACCTGGAGCAGGGACCCTGGGCAGGGCCAGACACCTGGAGCAGGGACCCTGGGCAGGGCCAGACACCTGGAGCAGGGACCCTGGGCAGGCACCTGGAGCAGGGACCCTGGGCAGGCACCTGGAGCAGGGACCCTGGGCAGGGCCAGACACCTGGAGCAGGGACCCTGGGCAGGGCCAGACACCTGGAGCAGGGACCCTGGGCCTGAGCCTCCAGCTCCTCCCTCCTCCGGTTCTCCAAGCTGGGTGTGTTCAGTGAGCCAGTCAGGCTGTGGGAGTTTGGTTATGAAGATCTCTCAGTAACACTCAACAGAGAAAGGTGAGCTGTGTCGACCAAGCGCCTTGTCCTTCTAAACACCCCAACACAGGCTGACACAGGGGTTTAATGTGGGTGGGGGGGGGGGACGACTACCTGAAACTTGAAAGCTGGTATCCTGTGGTCTTACGGGGGGGAAAAGGGAGACAGAGCCAGAAGGAAAGGAAGCGGGAGAAACGTTCTTTGCACACTTTATCCAAAAATAATTAATAATCAAAGCTGCAACGGAAGCACACTCATTCATCTGTTTATTGGACATTTTGAAGGGGGATTCCAAGTCTTTTTTGTTTTGTTTGTTTTCTTCGTCCTCCGCTGGAAAGTTAAAAAAACAGGAAGCAGGGAGGCTGTGACTTCCTCTCGTAGTTGAATTAGTCTGGGAAGGGAAGAGAGTGGAGCGGGGGGGAGGGGGGCACAACACAGGAGGATTCTATCTTTTTTAAGAAGATATAAATGTCACAAATGCCCCCCCCCCCTTTTTGGGGACATGGCTGTGTCATAACAAATGTTCTTCTTCGTCTGATTTCTACTTGTGTCCGCTGTTCCTTAAACTGCCGTACAATACTGCGTAAATGAAGACGTTAAAAACAAAGACGAAATACCTAAAACCAGAAATGAAAGTCAAATGTCCATTTTCAAATGCGTTTCAACGTGGCAGTTTTGCCAACAAAAACAAGCGAACAAACAAAAAAAACCTCGTTAACCCACCTGTCTGTTTCACAGCGCTGCCTGATAATGATTGGGATTCAAAACCAAAACGCCCCCCCCCCAAAAAAAAAACAAAAAAAGATCTAATGGAGAATAACTCCCATCAGCTCAAGAGACAGTTGAGCCAATCACAGCCCGGAACTCTGCATATTCTAGTGACATCATTAGGTTTTGCAGACCTCTCGTCGTCTACAAGGAGGCGGGGGGGGGGGGGGGGGGCCACAAACAGCACAACCGCAGCAACTCACCAAACCTCTGTCTGCCCCTAACAATGATGATTATCCAGTAGCTTTAAACAGTCAAGCTTTTTGGGGGAGGGGGGAGAGGGGGAGAGTGGGAGAGATACTGAGGAGGGAGAGAAAAGTGAAACACACCCTAAAATAAAGAAAACATTGTGCAGACTTGGGTGAGTTTGCTTGTTCTGGATCACCGCTTGTCTCAGCGTCTCCTCAGACTGACGGCTGAAACAGCCAATCAGGCCCTTGACCTGCCGCGGAACACACCAATCACTGGTCTTCCTCTTCAAATCCCTCTCACCTCCGTCTGTACAACAGGAAGTTTTCCAGCAGGGCTGCAAGCAGGCAGAGATACTGCACACACGCCACAGAAGGGTACCCTTCGCTCCCAAAATGAAACAACCTTATCGTTTTACTTATCAGACAATGAACTCAAACAACCTAACCTATATATGTGATATACCCCATATACTGTATGTTCTTTAGTTGAAGTCAACGCCCAGAAAGACTATCCCTACATCAAGTCAAAACACTTATCATAGTTTAGCACGAGCAATAGGCAAAAGTTGGTAGGTTCAATGACTGGAAGGGGAGGGTTGTGGGGGTTGGGGGGGGGTTGAGGGGTGACGGAATCCTGCAGAAATCTCCCCCCCTTCCCTAGCGTCGACGGATCAGGCGGAGAGTTAAAGTCCAGCCCAGCGGAGTCCTTCAGCGGGCCCACAGCGTTAGCGTTAGCTTGGGCGCGCTTACCGCTGCGGCGACCGCAACAAACGCTCGCTCCTTAATTCAGACCCAGCAAAGAGCCCAACACAACTACCTCATGTACCTCACGCCCCCAACACTGCACAAGAATGCGGCCCTCGAAAAAAATACAATAATAATTAAAATGTTGAATAAAATAAAAAAAAAAAACGACAACACTAGACTCTCTGGAATCCATTGGGAGGTTATAGAGAGACGTTGGGTGGTCACAAAATAAAACCAAAAAAAAAAAAAAACAGAACACTGCGCTTTTTACATTTTATTTCCTACCTCCATCGCTTTATGTGTGTGAATGAAGAGGGCTTTAGTGATTCCTCTGGATCTAGCTGCTTTTTTCTGAAGCTCGGCTTAAAAATAGTCTGTGGGGAATCCATCGACTCTGCCAGAAGATATGGAGGAACCAGGTGATGAGCGAACAGCTGTGAGGGGAACACTCAGTGTTCCTCTGGGGTTCTAGGTAGTGGAACTGTGGGGGTTCTAGGTAGTGGAACTGCCATACTTGTCAGGTCAGTGCAGGGCAGAGAGGGTGTGCGTGTTTTACGAAATACTTGTTCAACTCATCTGTAACGAATATGGAGAAACGAATAAAACACGCGGGCGACAGGAAGGTCGATTTCATCGAAGTTCCACGGGGTTCTGGGACCAAACCAAAATATCACGCGTCGGCGTAACAGCCAATCATGCGGCGTATCTCAGCAGAGGACCGCCGACGAGCCGGAAATAAGGTGGATCCAATAAATGAAACGATTCCAACGAAAAACTTTTTTTTTTTTCATCTGACCCCTGACAATCACCGCCCCCCCCCCCCCCCCCCCCCCCCCCCCCCAAACCCCCCCCACTCCCTCTACCCCACGACTTTGACTAAAGGAGGGGACAACCAGAACGATCATCGCCCTGAAAACAACAGCCAGAACGATCATCGCCCTAA
>CM059307.1:8951832-8954332 GCA_030340665.1 Neosalanx taihuensis
TAATATCATGTTCTTTATTCCACACAGACACACACCGACACTGACAGGCTCTCTCTGACACGCTGACACACACACACACACACACACTGACACACACTGACACACACTGACACACACTGACACACACTGACACACACTGACACACACTGACACACACACACAGTGCTACGCAGACGTGATGCATCAGTCATCATCCAGATTGGGTCCAGCTGTAGAGGAACTGTGTGATCCCTCCCCCCCCCCCTCCCTCCCCTCCCTCCCTCCCTCCCTCCCAGATCTGCTCTCTCCCACACCTGCTCTGATCCCACACCTGGAGCAACACGCTCCCACACAGTCAAGGTGAGTCATCCGTCATCGGCAAGAGTGTGACTAATGCACTGCACACGAGTCAAACGGCACACGAGTCAAACTGCACACGAGTCAAACTGCACTCGAGTCAAACTGCACACGAGTCAAACTGCACACGAGTCAAACTGCACACGAGTCAAACTGCACTCGAGTCAAACTGCACTCGAGTCAAACTGCACACGAGTCAAACTGCACACGAGTCAAACTGCACTCGAGTCAAACTGCACACGAGTCAAACGGCACACGAGTCAAACGGCACTCGAGTCAAACGGCACACGAGTCAAACGGCACTCGAGTCAAACTGCACACGAGTCAAACGGCACACGAGTCAAACTGCACACGAGTCAAACTGCACACGAGTCAAACTGCACTCGAGTCAAACTGCACACGAGTCAAACGGCACACGAGTCAAACTGCACTCGAGTCAAACTGCACACGAGTCAAACTGCACACGAGTCAAACTGCAGGGACCAGGACAGGGACCAGGACAGAGACCAGGACAGAGACCAGGACAGGGACCAGGACAGGGACCAGGACAGGACAGGGACCAGGACAAGGACCAGGACAGAGACCAGGACAGGGACCAGGACAGAGACCAGGACAGAGACCAGGACAGGTACCAGGACAGAGACCAGGACAGGACAGGGACCAGGACAAGGACCAGGACAGAGACCAGGACAGGGACCAGGACAGAGACCAGGACAGAGACCAGGACAGGGACCAGGACAGGGACCAGGACAGGACAGGGACCAGGACAAGGACCAGGACAGAGACCAGGACAGAGACCAGGACAGGGACCAGGACAGAGACCAGGACAGGTACCAGGACAGAGACCAGGACAGAGACCAGGACAGGGACCAGGACAGAGACCAGGACAGACACCAGGACAGGACAGACACCAGGACAGAGACCAGGACAGGGACCAGGACAGGACAGACACCAGAACAGGGACCAGGACAGAGACCAGGACAGGACAGAGACCAGTACAGGGACGAGGACAGGGACCAGGACAGAGACCAGGACAGGGACCAGGACAGGGACCAGGACAGAGACCAGGACAGACACCAGGACAGGACAGGGACCAGGACAGAGACCAGGACAGAGACCAGGACAGGGACCAGGACAGGGACCAGGACAGAGACCAGGACAGGGACCAGGACAGAGACCAGGACAGAGACCAGGACAGAGACCAGGACAGGGACCAGGACAGGGACCAGGACAGAGACCAGGACAGGGACCAGGACAGAGACCAGTACAGGGACCAGGACAGAGACCAGCCCCCTTACAGGGTTGAACCAAACCGCAGGTTATTTTCAGCTCCCAGAGAAGAGGCCACACCGTGACCCCAGATTCACCCAGGAAGTGTGCTGTCAGCCTGGGAAGATTTGCTGCTTTTACCACACACAGACACAGGAAGCCATTTTGTGCCCTTAAGTCTCACAGACAAAGGGAGGGAGAGATCTAGAAATATGTAGTAATCAAGCGGATTTGTACTGAATTGCGTTCAGGGCGTGCATGCAAATAGAACGTTCAGGACTATAAGAACAGGCGTTTTCTGGCACATTCCGCCGAGGGAACCGTGGAGGGCGAAGTGTTGTGGCTGGGAACGCACCAGCGAACAAATCATCATCCCCCCTAGTGGTTCTGGGGCAGGAGGTGGAGTCCTTGAGCAAGAGAGAGGGGGGGTTTGGGGGTGGGGGGAATGTGAGTGCGTTGGGAGATTGCCAACGAGGCTGCGTACGTAGTGAAGGGCAGCAGGGCGAGAGGAGAGAGGCTGGGATGGGGGTTGGGGGTTATTAATGGAGTTTATGCCGCAGCAGACCACCAGTGGTATGACAGGCTAGCATGCTAGCTGGCAGGCTAGCAGGAACCAGGCTTGTTGATGCTGCAGCAGACCTCTAGTGGTACGACAGGCTAGCACGCTAGCAGGGACCAGGCTTGTTGATGCTGCAGCAGACCCCCAGTGGTACGACAGGCTAGCATGCTAGCTGGCAGGCTAGCAGGGACCAGGCTTGTTGATGCTGCAGCAGACCCCCAGTGGTACGACAGGCTAGCATGCTAGCTGGCAGGCTAGCAGGGACCAGGCTTGTTGATGCTGCAGCAGACCCCCAGTGGTACGACAGGCTAGCAGGCTAGCAGGTTAGCAGGCTAC